>JAMZAV010003620.1:0-64955 GCA_024449915.1 Sweltsa coloradensis | reverse complement strand
GGGTGAAAGCCCCCTTAAAATACCCATTATGTAATGTTCATATTGGTGAATAAAAGAAAATAATAATAATAATCACTGCCTACTAGATGTTCCTTGTGGCTCCTTATTCCCTGCCAGTCCACGCGCACAGTGTTAATTGTTGTCCACAGCGCTAGTTACCGTCCCCAAGAGCTTTCTTTTGTTTTTGATGTTGTTATCACATTAATTGTCATCTCCCATGTATTTTACTGTTGAATCCAATTAATTGAATGTTTTGACCGATTTTGTATACGTACATCACTTATCAGGGTTTGTAGAATATAATATACAAATTTGTCTAATTATATTTTGCTGGTAATTAAAAAAAAAGAGATATTGAAAAATTTTGTTTTTTGTAATAATCAAGGGTAATGGGGCATTTAAATTTTATCCTAGGGCCTATGCCTCCTTTTCCTATCATATTAAAAATCAATAGGCTTGGGAAACGAAGTTTAATAGTATCCTTGGTTTTGGGGCTTAGGTAGCCTACTCGGGCCCTAGCTTACTAGCCACGAGCTAGACAATTTTATTTTCCTAAAGCGTGGCGCGTGATAAGGGGGGTTTTGGGGGGGGGGGCCTGGGGGAAAAAATTTCCTTTTCCCCCTGTATTCAGGCAAAGAAAGGCCATTGTTTTAGATAATGGCACCCCGGATCTTAAAACTTCTAGCAGTACCTTTGGGCTATTTGAAAAAAATACAGCTAAAACTCTGGCATGATGACTTTTAATGTATGCAGATCGATGTAAACAACGAAAAAAAAAAGAAAGCTTTGGGAGGGTAACAAGCGCTGGGGAAAAAAAAAGTGCAATTGTCTTCAACAATCAAAACCTGTTGCGTGGACAGGCAGGGAACGAGGAGCCACGACGAACATCTAGGAGGCAGAGATAATAATAATAATAATAATAATAATAATAATAATAATAATAATAATAATAATAAATAATAATAATAATAATAATAAAAATAATAAAAATAATAATAATAAAAAATTTTTTTTTTTTTTTCAATTCTTTTATTTCACAAAAGACATATTACATTGTTTATCTCAATAAACCAAAAACCCCATTTGCGGGCTCACGTGGAAAAAAACCCTCAAAAAAACTAAAACAAAAAAAACCCGTGGGGAAGGAATCATTTGAAAAAAAACATTAACAAATCACAATCATTAATAAACAAATCAAAGTAGAATGCCCGTACTTAAAATAAAATGAAAAACAACACAACGCCAAAAGGGTTTTAAGTTTCATAGGCCCTTTTAGAAACCCCGCAGAAAAAATAGCAAAATAGATTACGAAAACAAGGGATAGCAAAACAGATTTAGGAAAGCACTCAATTTAGACAACAAAAGCTTTTTTTTTGTTGCTTGACCTCGGAAATTTTTTTTAAGTTTAATAATTTATCAGGAATTTATTAAAAGACTCGGGGGCTAAAAAACTCTAGGCGCCTTTGACCGTATTTTTTTTATTATTCTAGGAACTACAAATTTTTTTTTTTCCTGACTACGTTCCATTTGTATTTCTGCACAGAATTCTATAATCATTTTTAAAGTAAATTTTATTAAAAATTTGGACGTGAAAAGGCCGTAATGGCAGAAGGTTGCAAAAGAGGTATGTCTCCCGAGTCGACGAGTTTTACAATTTCGATTTTTATTCGCGTAAAAGCTTTTTTTGTAGTACTCGAATTTTTTTTTAAGTGGGAGGCAGTGGAAATACCCCCAGTAGTAGACCATAAGATATAAAAATTCTGCAAGAGCGATATTACATACGCAACATAAAAAGGTAAAAAGTTTAAAAAAAAAACTTGCCGGGGGCAGGCTCTAGGCGTTACAGATGGAATCAATATGAAGGCCCCGCTGAAATGTTTTTTAAACACCAACCCCAAAAATTTTGCGATTCATCATTCTCGAGTAAATCACTACATGCCCCCCGCTGGGATTACTTGATTATGCAAACATATTTAATGAGTGATCACCCTGACCTCTCGGAGACAACTCTATTTGAGGTGCACACAAATGAATTATTTTTGTTTTATTTGCATTAATTACTAAATCTCTATCATGAATCTCTTTAAGTAGGTAAATAAAATCTATTTGTAAATACAACTGTGCAATTTCAAAGTTTTTATGAACTGAAACAATCAAAATGTCATCGGCATAAATAAATACATAGCAATATTTAAAACATTTAACCAAATCATTTACGTAGACCAGAAATAGTATTGGACCCAAAATAGAACCATGAGGAACTCCTGATATAACATCACGTTCGTGGCTTAAAAAATCACCAACCTTAACTCTTATTCTCCTATTTGTTAAGTAATTTTTAAACCAATTTAAAATTGGGCCACGAATACCAATTCGCTCAAGACATATTAAAAGTTTAGCGTGATTTAATGTATCAAATGCCTTGCTTAAGTCCACAAACATGGCCGCAATGTGCATATTGTCATTTAATTTGTTATTATATATTATATATAATAATAATAATAATAATAATAATAATAATAATAATATATATTTTTTTTTTTCAATTTATTTATAACATCATGTACAAAATGGAATAAGCTTCTTTCCACAAAGCCTTATGAAAAGGCTTGTCTGTGGTTTAAATAAATACAAAAATACATGAAATATCTGCGATAAGTGTGAGTTATTACAATAACAATACATAAAAACTTACTAGGAACTCCATAAATGATTAAATTAAATAATAAGGAACAAGAAAATAATAAACGTCAAGAATGAACAATACAATAATACTCAATTTAACTGAACTCAAACAATTATAAAATGTTGCGCCATGGTAGGGGTAGGGGTAGGGGTAATAATAATAATAATAATAATAATAATAATAATAATAATAATAATAATAATAATAATAATAATAATAATAATAATAATAATAATAATAATAATAATAATAATATCCTGACATGGTTTTCGTGGTTTCCCATAGTCCGAAGAGCAAATGCTAGGATGGCGACGAGAAATCGGCCACGACCGTACACAGCAGAAAGAAAACATCATCTACAAACAATATTAGAATTTATAAATGATTTATTTTAGTTAGAGTTAAGACAAAAGTAATAATGTATGTAATAGGTACACATGGAAGTACTTGACGTAAGTCCGTACAACATGTTAGCTCCGGTTTTAACCGAGTTTGTATGAAATACATCCAATAAAATATTAATAATAATAATAATAATAATAATAATAATAATAATAATAATAATAATAATAATAATAATAATAATAATAATAATAATAATAATAATAATAATAATAATAATAATAATAATAATACGGCCACTCAGAATACCGGCGCTCCAGTAGTCTCTATACCAGAAACAAACGAACGGAGACGCAAAAAAGAACAAAATGGTCACAGGAAATGAACGAAAATGTTATGCGCTCCTTCTTTAGGGTGAACGAATGTAAAGACGAGCCTTTACCTGGATGGAGACAGTGGTTAGACAGGGAGCATACTACACAATTTCCAGAGCTAGAAATAACAGAACAATATGTTGTAGATAGACTTCATATAATTTTTAAAAAGCAATATCTCAGGCAAGATGTAATCGACCAAATAAGACGAGAAGTCGGGTATGAAATATACAGACGAGATAATCTCGAATCTGACGACGTTAGCACGACCCCTGCACAGTTGCATGAGGTTCAGGCCATAGGAAGAGACGGTGAGAACAGAAATAATGATGGAACCGACACAGAACATATAAGAATAGCATTTATGAACAACATTAGCAAATTTGAACACATTCCTTTCAAAGAGAGACCGAACTTACCAAAGATTATACAAATAAAAATATATGCATTTACATTAACTGTCTGAATAACATATTGGAAGAATATTTAAGTAATTTAGATCCAACCGATTTCATGAAAATTCATCTGGCTGTATTTTGTGGAGCAGTCACTGTAGCAGAGAAGTTCAACTTTCACCTTATCCAACCAAGAAATTCAGAAAACAATAGGACTAAACCAAAAAGGGAGGAAAAATGGAAAAGAAGGTTAGAACATAAAATCAACGTACTAAGAGGGGATATTGGACATTTAACAGCATATCTACTATCTAGTAAATAACACATCGGTATCCCTGAGGAACAAGTTAACCAGTGTTTTTGAGAAAGCTGGAACATATCCATGTGAAGAAGATTTCAGATTAAAATGTGAAGACTATTTGGACACTATGAAACAAAGATTGAAAGCTCTTGCGGCACGTTTAAAAAGATATTGGCAGTGTAGCAGAAGACACGAAGAAAACAAATTGTTTAAGAATAATGAGAAACTGTTTTATCGGAAACTAGGAAACACAGTTATGGTTGACAACGACAATATTCCTCCTCCTACTAAAGAAGCCTTGGAGGAATATTGGAGCAACATTTGGTCAAAACCAAAAGACTTTAACCGCGAGGCCGAATGGCTTCCTCGTATAGAACAAAGAACAGATGAAATTTAGGAAATGCCGGATATAGTAGTAAATATAGACGACATCACATATGCAATAAAAAAAATCATAATTGGAAAGCTCCTGGAGTAGATGGAATACAGAACTTTTGGTGGAAAAGACTAACGCCAGTGCATTGTAAACTAAAGGATTTCTTTAAAGTACTTCACGACCCATCACTTGTTCCAGGATTCTTTACTCAAGGTATAACCAATATGATATTCAAGACAGGAGACAGATCGGACCCCAAAAATTATAGACCCATCACTTGCTTGCCAACCATTTATAAAATTCTAACATCAATCTCTACCTTGAAATTAACAGAACATTTATCAGAACATGAAATTTTAGCGTGGGAACAGAAAGGATGCACACAAAATGCATATGGATGTAAAGAGCAGCTTATAATTGATAGTATTGTTACAAAACATGCAAAGGACAAAAAGAGGAATCTATCAGTAGCTTACATAGACTACAAAAAAGCATTTGATTCGGTTCCGCACGATTGGTTAATCAAAGTTCTTGATTTGTATAAGGTAAATCCACAGTTGATAACGGTGCTTAAGCATCTCATGAATTCATGGAGAATTAATATAATACTAAAAACCAATTCAGATTCTGTTAATTAAGCGAGCGAAGCGAGCGTTTCCATTTGACTCTGCCGGAAAAATTTGTCACTCGTTTTGTTTTTTTTGTTTTTTTTGTTTTTTTTTTGTTTGTATGTCTCGTCATAACGTTCGAACGGAGGCTCGGTTTGAGTTGAAATTTTGACCATCCGCAAGCTTTGTTCTCGATTGAATGCCATTAGTTTTGTGGCAAAATCGTTCAAAAAGTTAAAAAGTTACATTAAAGTTAATCGAAAGTTTTTTTTTCAAACTAACCGGCGACAAAATCTGAGATAGCCAAACCATTTAGAATGTCCGTCCGGTCACGAATATGTTAATTTTAGTTTGATCCGATAAGTAGTGTAGATGGAAATTACATTATAACAAAAGTAACGTTGCCATGGCAACGAAAAGACGCGCGAAGTTTCTAATGCACTGCCACCTAGAAGTAATCAAAATACTTTCGAGGAAGCAGTCTATTATTTGTCACCAAAGAGTTTATTTATTTTCCCAATGAGTCAAGGTCCTCTAGATGGCGGTGGATTTTATCCACAAAGTAAAGATTTACATACGGGTTTACCCAAATACCTTGGCAATAATAAATAATATCGGAAACATGGCCCTGTGGACAGCGAACGTCGCAAATTTAAAAATTTAAAAAAATGTGCATTGTGGGTCTAGCTATAGCACGTGCTCGCTTATCAACGCGTCCAACTGAGCGTTTCCTAGTATTGAAAATATGGCAATAAAGAGAGGGATCTTCCAGGGGGACACCCTTAGCCCTATATGGTTTTGTCTCGTATTAAACCCAGTATCAGAGCTACTTAATCAAACAAATGCTGGATATATCGCTTTACCTGTAAAGAAATAATGACAAGGATAACACATCTGCTGTATATGGATGATTTTAAAATGTATGGAAAATCAAAAGAAGAGCTCAAAATTTTAAGTGACATTGTAAAATTATTCAGTGAAGACATTCATATGGAATTTGGATTAGATAAATGTGCTTCAATGCATATGAAAAGTGGAAAATTGCAAGAAACTGACAATTACCAAATTGGTGTTGGTCAAGAAATTCCAAACATAAACATTAGCAAGAGTATTGTTAGAAACCTGAAAACACGGGATAAATTGCATAAAACATGGAAGAAAAGTGGTAATGATCAAGACTGGCACAACTTTACCACACACCGGAACAAAGTTAAGACTGAAATACGCAATGCCCACAATAAATACATTTGGAATTTATCCACATCTAATTCTAAACAATTATGGAAATATATACATTCTAAAAATGGATCTTCAGCTCCTCTCCATTTTAAAGTCCATGGCGTGCTTGAATCGAACCCTAAAAAGTTATCTGAAGCATTTAATAATAATTTCAAATTAAATTTTACTCCTTTTTCTGATGGTGCAACTGAATCACCAGATATTTACCAAAATACTGTGCCGCTAGAAACACCACGAATCATACACAGTACAGTGAGAAGGCACTTAAAATGCCTTAGAGTTGATTCAGCTACAGGCCCAGATGGTATTCCTCCAATGATACTTAGAATGTGTGCGGCATCTGTGTCACCATCTTTATGCAATATATTTAACCTATCTCTTTACTTGGGGAAAGTCCCTTTAGACTGGCGTGTAGCAAATGTAATACCGATTTTTAAAACTGGCAAGAAAGAAGACATTATAAACTACAGGCCGATATCATTAACATCAGTTGTTTGTAAAACTTTGGAACGTATCATTTCTCGAGAAGTTTTAAAATACATCACAAGTGCTAAAATCCTTAATGAAAACCAGCATGGATTTGTTCCAGGTCGGTCTTGCTCAACTCTTCTTACCAAGGTTATTGATAACTGGCAGTATGCTCTTGAAGATCCAAAGTGCAAGCAAGTAGATGCAGTGATGCTAGATTGGTCAAAAGCATTTGACCAGATTCCGCATAATATTCTACTTAAAAAATTGTATTACTATGGCATACGTGGCTCATTACATTCTTGGTTGGAACATTTCCTTAAATGTAGAACACAAAAAGTAACCTTCCAAGGAGCGGAATCATCCTCAGTAACTGTGACTTCCGGAGTACCTCAAGGTTCTGTGTTGGGCCCGTCGCTTTTTGAAATATTTATGATGGATTTACCCCAAAGCGTTTCCTCAGAAATAATCCAATTTGCTGATGACTGCACGATCTATAGGAAAATATTTACGAAAGATGACACTGATGCACTCCAGACCGATTTGGACAATATAAACATTTGGTCTGTTGAAAATGGAATGAAGCTGAACCCTTTAAAGAGTGTATTCATCAGATTCTCTAGATCTAAGAACCCATTGCGTTGCAGTTACCAAATAAACGGTTTGCCAATACTGGAAAAGAATGGTGTCAAGTTATTGGGTACCACAATAACTAGTGATCTAAAATGGAATACGCATACTGAAATAGTAAGAGCTAAAGCCTCCAGACAACTCTATTTTATAGCAAGAAACCTTCATCATGCTCACGTCAGTATTAAACAGGCTGTATACTTAGCATTAGTGAGACCTCATCTCCTTTACGCCTGTCCAGCATGGGATCCCACATCAGATTATAACAAAACAAAATTGGAGCGTGTACAAAGTCGAGCAACGCGCATTATATAGCTGCAAGGACAAAATTTCAAAGTGACAGTGCTACTGCAAGACGTACATCTTTAGACATTCCATTGCTAGAAAGTTACAGGAAAAAAGTAGAACTGCAATTTCTATGGGGAATGTTACACGGTACTATTGATCTGGACCCATACGCAAGATTGCAAGTCTGTAGTCGAGGAGCAGAACTTGGTAGAGGATTAATTCTCAAGCCTCCATTTGCAAGAACAACAGCTTACCAAAATGGCTTCTACTACAGGACTTGTTATGAATGGAATGCTCTTCCTTTGGAGTTAAGGGAGATTCGCTCATTAGACTTTTAAATCTGCCCTAAGCACACATGTTTTTGCATTACAAAGTTAATTCTGCAGTTTCTTTTTACTGATTCATTTTTATAGTAATTCATTGAAGTGTATATTTATTTACTTATTTTCTATATTTTATAGGTTTACTAATGATTGTAATAATGTTGTTATCTTTTATTATATTTATTGTTATAAGGTTGGCAGTCACCAAGTGTGTTTGGAGCTCTGCTCTTTTCTGCCATCCTCGTGATACATTTGAACAATGAATGTGTTACGGAACAAATAATAAAATAAATAAAATAAATAGCGAAGAAAGATACAAATACCTAGGAATGAGGCAAAACATTATTCTTAACCACAAGGAATTAAAAAAAATGTATTTAAACAAAAGTATGAACATAGAGTTAAAACTATCTTAAAAACAAATGTTAAAGGAAGCTATAAAATCAAGGCATTAAATGCATGGGCTTTACCAATCTTGACCTTTTCATTTGGTACTGTGAAGTGGTCAGATGTGGACTTGATGGACCTAGATCGTTCAACAAGAAGACAAATGACCTTCTTCAGAACTCACCACCCAAAAGCATCTTCTGAAAGGTTATATATACCACGGGGAAAGGGTGGAAGAGGATTGGTAAATATTCGGTCGTTGTGCTATTCGCAAGTTCATAAACTCAGATCATACTTTCTTAATTCTACATTCCATTATCACCAAGAACTTAAACTCCGAGATAAAACTATAACTCCCCTCAGGCTAAATGACGATTCTTTCCATCCAGAAATATACATAGAAGATTTGAATATGAAGATGAATGTCTGGAATACTAAATCACTTCATGGGAGGTACCCAAAAAGCATCCAGCAGCCAAATATTGACATTGTTAAATCAATAAGATGGATTCACAAAGGAGATTTGTTTGCTGAAACCGAAGGATTTATGTTCGCCATCCAAGATCAGGTTATAAATACCAACAACTATAAAAAATTCATCATCAAATCCAATGATATGTGTAGAAAATGCAAAAAGTTTACGGAGACAATAGACCATGTTATAGCTGGGTGTCCTTCAATTGCCAACACGTGGTATCCCAGTAGGCATAATCAGGTAGCAAAGATAGTTTATCAACATCTAGGAGTGAACGCACATCTACTTGTCAATCCACATCCTTATTACAAGTATTCTCCTGCACCTGTGATCGAAAATGCAGAATTTATAATGTATTGGGATAAACAGGTTATAACATACAAAACCATAGACCACAACAAACCGGACATCATTTTATGCGATAAATCTAACTGAATTACATATCTAATTGACATTGCGATCCCCATGAGTAAAAATATTGAGAACACCGAGAACACTAAGGTGGAAAGATATAAAAATTTAAGTCAAGAAATAACAAGAATTTGGAAAATGAAAACTGTTACTGTCGTGCCTATCGTGATCTCAGCCACTGGATTCATACCATCTTCCCTCTCTGCCAGCCTACAATGCCTGGGTCTGTCTCCAAATCTCTACATCAGCATGCAGAAAGCAGTCATCCTTCAAACGTGCCACATAGTCAGAAGATTTTTGCAGTAATCACTCTCTTTCTCTATCTCTCTCTCTCTCTCTCTTTTAAAGATTTTGCCATACAATTGCTTGTTTTATAGATAGAAACTTTTATTGATTTTGTTATCACACTCATCTTTATTATTATTTTGTTAATTTGATTAATTTGTCTACAATAATATGTGTACTATACTTATGTTTTCACGCTGTTATAATGTAAACTTTTGTTGGGCTTGGGCCTCACCCCGCCTTGTGTATACCAGGACGAAAATGTACCTGAGATTGTTTGAACAATAAAGAACCACTATAATAATAATAATAATAAAAATAATAATAATAAAATAAGAATATTAATAAGAATATTAATAATAATAATAATAATAATAATAATAATAATAATATATTTTTTTTATTTTGTTCACTAATTACATATGTGTACATTTTTTATATGCTTCGGTCCACAAAGCTTTAAAGTAAGGCTTGTCTGTGGTTTAAACCACAACAATGTGTACATTTCATACAACTACGGTGTTGTGCGAAGTTATTACAACAATAACAAAGAAAAATAGAACAAACTCAGTGGAACACCGTCCTGTATAACAAAACAAACTAAAAACAAACAAAACTTGAATATTAAATATATAAAAATATTATACTTGGGGTAACACAAAAACAACACAGTATTAGATGAATAAATTTACATACTTGCACCAAGTATCAAAATATTTAAAGACTCCTCCAAAAAAACAAACAAACAGACTTGTCATTCGTAATCAAATCTTAAAGCAAACCAACAGGATACATAATGAAAATAGTAAATTGAACAACTGCAATAAAAAATAAAAATGAAAAAACAAATGGGAATTGAGATGAATGATTAGGTGTTGTAGACTGCACATAAACAATCGAGCAAATAAAACTTTAATTCAGATTTAATGGCTGAGATCTTTTCTAGATTGCGCAGATGACCAGGTAGGCTGTTGAAAATAGCAGGTGTCAAACAAAAAAGTGTTCGTTTTCCATATTTGTTATTGAATTTAGGCAAAAAGTAATTCCCTCTTGATTTCGACCGCGTAATCCCCGTATTTTCGTTTGCTTCATATTGTCAACTGAAATAAAATTTTAAAATAAATCTAAACTTAAATAGGTATAATAATAATAATAATAATAATAATAATAAAAATAATAATAATAATAATAATAATAATAATAATAATAATAATAATAATAATAATAATAAAAAAAAAATTCATCATCAAATCCAATGACAATGATATGTGTAGAAAATGCAAAAACTTTACCGAGACAATAGACCATGTTATAGCTGGGTGTCCTTCAATTGCCAACACGTGGTATCTCAGTAGGCATAATCAGGTAGCAAAAATAGTTTATCAACATCTAGGAATGAACGCACATCTACTTGTCAATCCACCTCCTTATTACAAGTATAGTAGTAAATAGTAAATCTAACTGAATTACATATCTAATTGACATTGCGATCCCCATGAGTAAAAATATTGAGAACACCGAGAACACTAAGGTGGAAAGATATAAAAATTTAAGTCAAGAAATAACAAGAATTTGGAAAATGAAAACTGTTACTGTCGTGCCTATCGTGATCTCAGCCACTGGATTCATACCATCTTCCCTCTCTGCCAGCCTACAATGCCTGGGTCTGTCTGCAAATCTCTACATCAGCATGCAGAAAGCAGTCATCCTTCAAACGTGCCACATAGTCAGAAGATTTTTGCAGTAATCTCTCTCTCTCTCTCTCTCTCTCTCTCTCTCTCTCTCTCTCTCTCTCTCTCTCTCTCTCTCTCTCTCTCTCTCTATATATATATATATAATATCTGTCTGTTTCTCTCTCTCTCTCTCTCTCCTCTTAAAGATTTTGCCATACAATTGCTTGTTTTTTAGATAGAAACTTTTATTGATTTTGTTATCTCACTCATCTATTATTATTTTGTTAATTTGATAATTTGTCTACAATACTATGTGTACTATACTTATGTTTTTACGCTGTTATAATGTAAACTTTTGTTGGGCTTGGGCCTCACCCCGCCTTGTGTATACCAGGACGAAAATGTACCTGAGATTGTTTGAACAATAAAGAACCACTATAATAATAATAATAATAATAATAATTTTTTTTTTTTTTTTTTTTTTTATTAAAATAATAATATTACATGCAATTTTGTATTATAATACTTTGACATCGTTGTCCACAAAGCCACATACGTGGCTTGTCTGTGGATTATGATTAGTTATATTATTATACATGGATCAGACAGACTTAGTTGAATATTACATTATATTATACAAAAAAAGTTCATAGGCTAAATTAAAACTTAAAAAAATAATTATAAAACAACGAGAATACTACTTTACAATATGAAATTTGATATAACAGAATAGGCGTGAACATTCCAACACCACAGAAAGCGCAAACTGTACAACAAAAAAAACAGTTTATGAATTAAATTATATTAAAATAAAATGAATTAAAAGTTAATCAGTATCCATGGAACAAAGTAAGTAAGTTTTAAGTTCTTTTTGGCCTCACTAAACGATTGGAAATTTTTCATGTCCTCTGGTAATTGATTAAATATATGCGGAAAGGAATACTCAAGAGTTCTCTGTCCTACTTATTGACATATTTTGGAACATTGAAGTTAGTTTTTAGCACAAATCTTGTAGTATATTGATGGTCATTTCGTGAAATTTTGTAGGTGTCGCTAAAGTAATACTTAATTAAAAGGCGAAAACGATACAATGATGATACAGGCAATAAAAAAGCAATATGTGTACAGGTCATGTGTATGGAAAACGTTTGAGTTATTGTTATCTGGGATAATGAGTTTTAACATTTTATTTTGCAGAACTTTAATGGATTTAAGTGAATGTTTACTCGCATTTCCCCATGATAATAAGCCATAAGAAATTAAATTATTGATTCAGCTAAGGAAATATACACAGTTCGCAAGGTAGTATAAGGTAATATGTATTTTAATTTATATAATTGAAATGCGCAACTTCTAAGCTTTTTGCAAACTGAGTCAATGTGAGGCTTCCAACTAAATATTTATTTATCTATTATCAAACCCTAGATACACGTGAGTATCAACACACTCGATCTCCTCAATACATTCACATACCATTACACTATTAATAGTATGCAAACACTCATTGGAGTGACTTATTATGCGAATACTATCCGCACGTGATTCATTAAATGGCGAGCAAATGTGTACAATTTAGATTTTAATTAAATTCAGAGTTAATTCCCTATTGTGAGCATAATACGCCAAACTTCTGAAATCTGCATTTGGGTTTTGTTCTGCAACTTTATAAATCTTATGAACAGAGATTAGAGCAGCGTCGTCGGCGAAAATTATAGTATAACGCAGTGTTTAGTATATTTACAAATCTCGTTTACGTAGATCAAATAAGAAATTGGTCCCAAAATTGAGCCTTGTGCTACGCCAGTATTAGATTCTTTCTCGTAGCTATAAGAATCCCCTATTTTAACCACAATCTTCCTACTTTTAAGGTTAGCTTCTAACCAGTTCAACATGTTGCCACGAATTCCAATATTTTCAAAACATTCCAAAAGTTTGTCATGGTTCAACGTATCAAACGCTTTCTTAAAATCTATGAAACATAGCTAACACGTGGAAGTTGTCATTTAATTTAGAATTTATCAAATTTGAAAAGCGCACAAGGAGGTCGGAAGTACTTTACCTTTTTGAAACCCATATTGCTCTTTATTAATGATATTAAACTTTTCAAGATATGTTGTTAATTGATCTGCAATACATCGTTCCATTATTTTTTCTATGACAGGTAGCACGCAATTGGTCTATAATTTTCAAAAAGTGTGTGATCCCCTTTTTTATATATGGGTCTAACTATTGATATTTTTAGCTTATCAGTACAATACCTTCTTTTATAGACAAATTAATTAAGTGAGCAATTACCGGAGATATTAGGTCACATATATTTTTTAAATCTACTACACGGATACATCAATACCAGGTGACTTTCAGAGTTCATTCCTGCAATTATAGTCGCAACCCTTTCAATGGTTACTCGTGGCATGTACATTGATTGCATCTGTGAAAATTTGTATACATTTTTTGCAGTTTTAATTTCACAAGAATGTTTCAAATTTTCAACCTCATTTGTAAAAGAATCAGCAAATTTGTCAGCAATTTCCTTTTGAGTATATTTTTGCCTAGATGGTTATTTACTACCTCATCGACCGAACTTTCTTCTTTTTTCCTAGAATTTCATTTATGGTTTGCCACGTCTCTTTAATATTATTTTGATTTTGTTTTAATTGTTCCTATAGTACTTTCGCTTTGCATTTAAAATAAGTCGACTTACTTTGTTCCTGAATATAAACATAGTCATGCCTTAATCTTATTTTTGAAGGGTTAAATACATCAGCTTGCTTCATTTTTAAATAACAAATCTCTCTGGACAATTAATTTATCAAGGTCATCAGACATCACGTCTTACGAATTCTTTGTTTGTTGAGATTTCGTAAACGCGGCATGTCTGTAACATGATTCAAACTTTGAGCATATCACATCGTATAATCGTACACAACTATCAACATTTAATAAATCAGCCCACTGAACGGATTCCAAGCTATTTAGCAGATGCTTTCATTATATTTATGACATCCTTTTAAAATGTTCATTTTTTTGTGAACTCGCCTCCCCACTAAACTGTAATGATACTAATGTCAAATAATGGTCTGATATTTTTGTTGTGCATATAGCAGATGAAGTTACCTTAGCATTACATCTAACAAATATGTGGTCAATACAAGATGTCCTTAAATATCCTCCTACTATCTCTTCCCGTGTTGGTTTATTAATGAAACTTCTAAAACCGGGAAGAGCTCAAAATATTAGCATACCTTTGCACGTAGTCGTTGCTTTCATCCAACAGGTTAATATTTACGTCACCCAATATGACAACATTGCTGTTGTGATTGTCATCCACGAACGACTCCAACTCGTCAACAAAAACCGACCTTGCTATATTTGGTGGCCGGTATATAGCCAGCACATCCACCACTCTGTCATCAGGGAAGGTGAGCCTACAGTAAATACACTCACAACACGTAAACTTATTCATGCCCTGCTCAACATTAATACTCGATTTCACAAACAATAACAAACCTCCGCCTCTTCTTCCTTTCCGAACACTATAAATGCTGATATACCCCTCCAATTCATATGACAGTTCATCTTCAGATATGGAAATTTCACTCAGTACTAAAACATCAAATTGCCCTATGTTTTCTAAGTACAACTTGAAGTTCATCCCAGTGTTTTTTATTGACCTTATATTGAGGTGTAACAAAATATGACCGTGATTTCTCTCAACCCAGCAGTCCAAATCACTTACCACCACTTCCTCACTTTCTTGTCCTGTATCCGTAAGCCAGTCGGTATTATTTCGCATTCCGTTTTCATGCAATGAGTTGTAGGTCGTTGTCGTCTTTTATTTTAATGACTTACGGGTGTTTTCGTCTTTGCGCACCAATATCTTGTCTCTCTTCCACCACCCGCACTTGAATCCGGCGTCCTTGGCTCGCTGCTTCGCTTCCCAAAGCAGACTACGGTAGTAGGGTGATAGATTCTCACTTATGTAGATATCGTATTCTCGGTGCAATTTTCCCTAGGATTTTCGAAACTCTTTACAATTTTCTTGCGCCTGGACTTCAAGTACTTCTTCGCGCTTTTCCTAGGACGCAAATTGCACTAATATCTTGGGTGGGTAATCCGCGTTCCGTTTATTAGGCAACCGGTGAGCAGCTTCAAATGTCACTACTGACTACATTCACATTTAATTCGTTAGCAACCTGTATAACTATGTCTTCAACGCTTTCGCCGCTAATCTCTTCAACGTTTAAACACCTCGAATTTTATTACGGCTGTATGTTCTAGAAAATTAACCCGACTATCAGCGTTGATACTAGAACACTTCTTTCCGCTGACTCACGCTCAAGTTCTTAACTCTTTCTTCACTCTTGCTAAGCTTGTCGAGAATTTCATGAAGCTTCGCGTCCATGCTTTTTAACGTGGCAGCTACGCTTCCATCACTGTTTACAACATCGACGTTCCCGCATTCTTCACCTCGCGACACTTCGCACACCGCCACTGTTGTTTTTAAGAAAGAGATTAGATTTATTAGTGGACTTCCTAACTCCAGAACAATCGTAATGGTAGCCACCATCACAAACCCGTGCAACCAACAAAGTCACCGTCGCTCGGCAACTCTAGAAAACACTCCGCGCAGTTACTCATATCAATTCACGATATCGCAGCAGTCCTCGAAAACACGTCCGTCCTCTCCGCCGTCGACTGAACGAGTGTATTATTGAGTGTAATAATAAGTGTAAATATAAGTGAATAATAATAATAATAATAATAATAATAATAATAATAATAATTTTTTTTTTAAAATTGAAAACATATCTCTTATACATTTTGTTATCAAACAAGTTCGGCCATCCACAAGCTGCACAGGACAGCTAACGTGGAACATGTTACATTAAAGAAAATCATGCATGTGAAATAATGATTTTTAACTAATTCAATATTTCAAAATTCTAGATAGCAATACAACAATTAGTGAAGCAACAGTAAGTAACAGTAAGCAGTGAATGACTCAGCGTGTAATAAAAAATAAAATAAAAATAAAAATATATACGTTACTCTAAAATAAAGATTAAAATAGTAGATAAAAAACAAGTAAGAAATGTGCAAATTAAATACCAGATAAAAAAAAATTTTTGTGAAAGCAACAGTTTGCAGATAATACAGTGAATAAACATTGAATAGAACAGATATAGAATAGTGAAATATTGCTAAAACTAATATGCTAATTCATGTACATTAAATTATGAAACACTTATGTAACAAATACACAAGTACAAATACACAACAACCCTAACTTCACTGCATATTTCGTAATAAAAATGCCTTTAGCTCTCTTTTGATTTCATAAATAGTCTCTAAATCTCTGATGTTCTTTGGAATACTATTAAAAAAGAAAGGTATAGTGTAGCTAAGTGTTCTTTTACCATACTTATTGTCATATCCCTATTCAAAAAACTCCCACCAATTGTATTTGACATCCCACCGCACTACTGGTGTAACAGAACCGGAAAGGGGAATAAAAGAAGATGGAGTAAAACGGTAATTCTGGAGTAATACTTTCTCACCTTCAAATTCCGAATCCTCTTCCGATATTCACAACATGACAATGGCGACGACGAAGGAAAGAACCTAAATTACCTGAGCCTACTCGTGAGTACAAAAAATTCCATGTATACACTTCATAGTATCTCAAAATGAATCAAGTAGCCCGACCACGTTTCGGTTGAGGTTAGGTTGCCCGCCAATTCGACGTTTTTACAAGTTCCTTGGGGTCAATGGCACTCCTTATCGGGACTATCAACTTGTGAAAACGTTATAGGACTTCAGGTTCAGAGATTTTTCAAGTATCCCGGAGACAATGGCGCTCCCTGTCGGGAACATAAACTTTGTAAAACCATTTCAACTGCTAGGCCAGTCTGACCAAGGGAGGCAGTGGACTTCCTGGGTCGACAGATTCGAGCTATACCTCGAAGCTGTCAACATCTCTTCCCCACAGCGTAAGAGGGCACTTCTACTTACTTATGCAGGCGAAGAAATCTATGAGCTATTCAAAAATCTACCAGAACCTACAGTTAGCGTAGGTGCTGAAGGCACAACTCAGGATGCCTATGAAGCAAACAAATCAAAACTTTCAACCTACTTTGCTTCAAAGGTGAACATAGAATTCGAACTATACACCTTTCGGCAGGCTAGTCAGTCTAGCGAAGAATCACTAGACCAATTTTACACCAGGCTGTTGAAGTTAGCGCAGTCCTGCGATTTTCATGACGTTCCACGTGAGATTAAGTGACAGATGATCCAACATATGACTTCTGGTAGGCTACGCAGGTATGCTTTACGCCATCCAGCAGCTACCCTTAATGATATTCTAACAGAGGGTAGAGCATACGAAATGACTGAAAAACGAGCATCAGCTATCGAGGAACAACCGGAAGCAGTCAATGCAATCCAGAAACAACCGAAGAAGAACAAATCTCAGCTGCGCTACAAGAACTACGACCGGAAGGACAAAAAACAGCCAGGTATGACTAATGAACAAAATAGAAAGTGCTACAACTGTGGGAGGGATTGGCCTCACGATGGCGGCCCGGAAGCCTGTCCTGCCAAAGGCAAAACATGCAACAACTGCGGGAAGGCCAACCATTATGCCCAAGTGTGCCGATCGGAAGGAAAACATAACTCCGTTGCAGGTCCCAGCAGCAGCACCCATAGGCCCACTGGTAAGTCAAAGACATTTGTGCATGCTACTGCCACTAGAACTAACAATGTCTGTCATGAACCGGAAGACAGTTCAGGCGCCGAGTCCAACTACAAGCTAAGGGTAGTGGCAAACTCGACCCTCAAAATAAGCCTAACAAGTCGGCCCCGATAACAGCCAGTATCATGCTAAACAACACACCGATTAAATTCATGGCCGACACCGGTACGAGTGTAACAATAATTTCAACCGACACCTTCAATAAAATAGGAATAAAACCCAAAACCCAATCGACAAGAACAAAAATATTTCTGTACAACAGCAACTCTGGTCTAGTTGTGACAGGAAAATTTAATGCCACCCTGCAATACAAGGAAAAGATTATTGAATCTGAAATTTTTGTTATACAGGGAAACTCAGAATCCCTCCTTAGTTGCAGCGATTCAGTTAACTTGGGTCTTATTAAAATAACGTGCTCGGTTTATCCTGCAGTAAACCCTGTCGACTTTGTAGAGAAATTCAGTTTCCTCTTTACGGGTATTGGGAAACTGACCAACCACCAAGTGCACATTCACATTGATGAAACCGTACCCCCAGTAGCCCAACGTCATAGGCGAATACCGTTCAATGTGCGAAATATGGTAGAGGCTGAAATAAAACGTCTCGAGGATGCTGACATCATTGAAACAGTAGATGGACCAACGCCCTGGGTCTCACCGGTAGTTGTGGTACCGAAACCCCACAGCCCAGGAGCCGTTCGATTATGCATCGATATGAGGCAAGCGAATAAAGCCGTAAAAAGAGTCAGACATGTAACCACCAATTGTAACCTCGCTAAATGGAGCAGCCTACTTTTCTAAACTCGACCTTAATGAAAGTTACCATCAACTTGAGTTAGATTTAGAATCTCGCGCAATCACAACCTTTTCAACGCACATGGGGCTGAGGAGGTATAAGCGCCTAAATTTCGGGATTAGTTCGGCCTCTGAAGTTTTTCAAGACACCATTCGGCAGGTGCTAGGCAACCTAAAAGGAGTGCTTAACGTAAGCGGCGATATACTCGTGTACGGAAGAACACGCAAAGAACACGACGAAGCTTTGGTATGTGTGCTTAAACGCTTTCAAGACAGAGGTATAACTCTCAACAAAAAGAAGTGCCAGTTCACAAAAACTGAGCTAAAATTCTTTGGTTACCTATTTACCAAACAGGGCCTACAGATCGACCCCGAAAAGATCATGGCGATCTCCAACCTTGACATGCCGACCAGTCCAACTGAAGTTAGAAGTTTGCTAGGCATGCTGAACTAATGCGGTCGTTTTCTCCCAGACCTGGCTTCGGTCACAAAACCACTTTGAGAGTTAACCGAGAACAATCGGGAGTGGAAATGGACACAAAAACATACCTACACCTTCAACAAACTAAAATCACAGATGATTAGTGCCCACTCGTTGGCATACTACGATGCCAACAAAGAAACACACTTGCATGTTGATGCCGGTCCCCATGGGGTAGGCGCAATACTATCGCAACAAAGTGGCAAAACGGTGGAGATAGTCGGCTACGCAAGTCGAGCCCTAACAGCGGTAGAGGAAACGGTACTCTCAAATCGAGAGAGAGATGGTATCAGCGACTTACGGAATGGAGCATTTCCACCTGTACCTGTGTGGTTCCAACTTTATCCTCCACACCGACTCCAAGCCCCTGGTATCCGTTTTCTCTAATCCCAGAGCCTCTCCCTCAGCCCGCATTGAGAGACTACTCCTTCGCACTCAGCCATACCAATTCCATGCCATCCACCAAATCGGAAAAGAAAATCCGTCTGACTACTTATCCCGACACCCACTTCCTTTCACAACGGACAACCGTCGCACGCACAAAGTTCCAGAAGAATACGTAACGTTCTTGTCAGAACAGTCGTGCCCCGTTTCAATGTCCCTAAGCGATGTTGAAATCGAAACTGCAAAAGACGAAACCTTCAAACTCCTGATTGAAGCTTTGCAAGCATCCCCAGGTACAGCCTACAAACTGTGGGAAAAAGAACAGCTAAAACCATACCTGAGAATACGCGATGAACTAACCACGGCTCATGGACACATGGAGTAGTATTACGCGGGACCAGGCTAGTGATCCCACCTGCTCTCCATGAGACTGCTGTATGCCTCGCACATCGAGGGCACCGCGGAATGGTGAAAACGAAGCAGCTCATCCGAGAAAAGCTGTGGTTCCCCAATATGGACAAACTCGTTCAGGATGCAGTAACGTCGTGCATACCCTGCCAGGCAATAACTAAGCCAAAGAAATCGCGAGACCCGATTCGTCCTACTGACCTTCCAGAGGGTGTGTGGGAAAATGTAGTCATTGACTTTGATAGTCCGTACCCTGACGGAAAGTATCTACTGATTCTGTCCGATGAATATTCTCGGTATCCCTTCGTGGAAATCATATCATCAACCAGCTCTCGACATGTAACACAAGTCTTACAAAAGTTATTCTGTCAATTCGGAGCAATAGTCCAGTTAAAATCCGACAATGGACCGCCATTCAATGGCGCAGAGTTTGCAGCATTTGCCAGAAAAATGGGATTCCGACATCACCGCGTTACGCCACTATGGCCCGAGGCCAACGGGCAGGCAGAAAGATCTGTGGAATCTATTCGCAAGACGGTGTTAGCAGCCCATATGGAGAAGAAGGATCTACAAACTGAACTCGACTACGCTTTAATGAACTACAGAGCTACACCTCACTCTACGACAAACCGATCTCCCTACGAGCTCATGTTCGGCCGTAAAATGAGAACGACACTACCCTCAGTAACCCCTAACCTAGAGTGTGAAAACAACGACCAAGACATCCGAGCGAACGATGCGGGACATAAACAAAAGGCAAAATTGTATGCTGATCGAAAGAGAAACACCCAACTTCATGCACTACAACTTGGCGACCGGGTGCTCTGCCGACAACAAAAGCGCAACAAACTCACCACACCATACGACCCAGATCCATTTGTCATCATAAAGATCAGGGGAAGCCAGATTACAGCCAAACGCGGACAACAAGTCATAATACGAAACTCGTCTTTCCTAAAGAAGTTCAACACGCTGGAGTTGAGGACACACAACAACAAAGATCAAGAGAGGGATGGTGCTCCGTGGCCAGACGAACCAGATGATTGGGCAAATATTCCAGCAGCAGACCTTGCAGATCCGGATGGAGAAGATCACCCACCAGATAGGGAGGAAGCCATTCCGGAAGAAGATCCACAGCAGGATGAGCCAGGGTATCCAATCTTGCCACCAGCTTACCCGGATGGAGAGGCAGCAGTCCGTCGCAACCCTCCTCGAAACAGACAGATTCCTGAACGTTTCCGCTAAAAATAACCCTCTGGTATTCGCTAGGCAATCTAGGCTATCTACATTTTCATTTTTCATATATGTTAACTTGTAATCTTTTAAGAACAATTATTCAGTTCACAACTATAATATTAGTTTAGTACAAGCCAACCTCCATTTAGTGTCTAAAAATGTAAGTTTAGTATTAGGCTGATTCATCCATTATCTGTGTTTGTGAAACATGGTTAAATCCGTCAATCTTAGATGCAGAAATTATGCCCGACAACTACTCTGTTTTTCAAAAGGACCGAGAAAATGACAGCCACGGTGGGGTTCTACTGGCGGTGAAACCGGAACTGAAACCGACGCGTGTCACGGAACTCGAAAACGACGCAGAGACAGGATTCTGGTAGGGTCGGCCTACAGAGCGCCAAATTCAAAGGAGGATAAAAACACAAAGCTAATAGAATCTGTAAATAAAGCGCAAGAACTACAGCATGTATATAAATCTATTGTTATGGTGGGGACTTCAACTTAGACATTGACTGGGGTGTAGAAGACCACGCTAATCCTGCAAATCCGTTAGCTAACAATTTTCTCACTGCCTTTCTCAACGTAGTGCCGCATCAAATGGTGAAAGAAGCTACCCGTATAACTAAATCTACACGTGCAATAATTGATCTTGTGTTGACTAACAACCCTGATAAAATTGGAAATGTTCAAGTAGTAACTGGGGTAAGCGATCACATGGCCGTAAAATTTAATTTGCATTGGCAGGTGCCAAAGCCTAAAGTAGTGAAAAGAAAAGCATATAATTATAATAAAGCCAACTGGAAACTGTTAGAAAAATGCTTTTCTAAAAATCTTCCAATCTCTTCAAATACCGATAACATAGAGCAACTGTGGGCGAAGTGGAAGGAAGCGTTCTGGAAGTGCGTAAACACAGCGATTCCCCAGGTTGACATCAAAGGTAAGAGAAAGTCCCCATGGATCACTAAGGAAATTGTACATATGATTAAAAAACGCGAACGCCTGTACGAGAATTATAAGAGCAATCGAAGCGATGATAATTGGGAGAACTACAGGCGGGTCAGGAATCAAGTAAAAATCACGACGCGGAGGGCACATGACGAGTACATTTGGAAGCTGGGTGAAGGAAACGGCAAAAAATTATGGAAATATATTCATGGAAAAATTGGAAGTTCCGCGCCTCACCATTTTGTTATCAATGATACAAAAGTGACTGACCCACAAAAAATAGCTGAAGCTTTTTCCGTTAATTTCAAGGGAAATTTTTCTTGCGATTCAATCATACCTGACGACCTTTGCCCTCCTAACTTTGTAAATAAAAATGTAAACAAAAGCCGACAAACCCCATTCCAAACAGTCAATTTTTCGCCAGAGTGTGTTTTTCAAACTACAAAAAGAATAAAACCGGACGGGGCAACAGGGCCAGATGGCATTCCTAGCAAAATATTACATAAGTGTGCGAAAGTAATATCTCCATCACTCAGTCATCTGTTTAGAGTCTCCATGAGTTGTGGTGAGTTACCTCAGGAATGGAAGTTGGCAAATGTTGTTCCGATTTTTAAAGCAGGAGATAAGAATAACACTGAGAACTACAGGCCCATATCGCTTACATCGGTAATTGGAAAGATTATGGAAAAGATTGTTAGCTATCAGATGTTGCTGTATCTTAGGAAAATTAGAGCAATCAATCAACAACAACACGGGTTTCTTCCGAAACGATCCTGCATCACAATGCTCAACGCAGCCATAGACGACTGGCAGTTTGCATTAGACGCTAAACCTGGGACCCACATTGATGTAATTACTCTCGATTGGGCCAAGGCATTCGATCGAGTACCACACAAGCGCTTACTAATGAAACTCCAACGTTACAACATAACCGGCTCTATTCTGAAGTGGACGCAAAGTTTCCTGACACGGCGACTCATGAAAGTAATCTACGATGGGGTTTCATCATCCGAGTTTCTCGTCACATCTGGGGTACCCCAGGGCTCTGTACTTGGGCCTTTGTTTTTTACTTTATATATGTTAGACCTCCCGCAGTGTGTTAAATCGGAAATCAAGCAGTATGCGGACGACTGCACTCTGTATCGGGTCATTGCGGGCCCTGAAGATGAACGTGTGCTGCAGAGTGATCTCGATAATATTCAGTTGTGGTGCCAGTTAAACTTTATGGCTTTAAATGAAAAAAAATGTCATCACTTACAAGTAACCAAATCTAAACATCGTCCTTTGTCAGTTTATTCGATCAATAGAAAAGTATTAAAAACCGTGCAATCTGTAAAAATTTTAGGGATAACAGTGTCAAATGATTTAAAGTGGAACATTCATACTGAGGTTATTAGGAACAAAGCTGCAAAACTTGTAGGCTTTCTCTCTAGAACTGTTCATGGTGCCAGACCAATGGTAAAACGGACATTATATTTAAGTCTGATAAGATCCGTTATGTCATTTGGATGCCCTGCGTGGCATCCGTCATCCAAAGTAAATATGCTTAAACTCGAAGCCATTCAAAATCGTGCAACTAAATTTATTACCGGGAGAAGGGATTGTGACAGTAAGAAAAGGCTAGACTTGAGTAATTTACTATCATTTGAAAATCATGTTAAGGAAATTGATATTGTGTTCTTAAGAAAAATGTTCTGTAACGAAGTTGACCTAGACCCTCTAACCCGAGTCAAATTAAGCTACCGTTCAGTACGATATGGCAGAGGGGTGACACTTTGTCCTCCTTTCGCAAGAACATCACAATACCGAAATGGATTTTACTACAGGTCAGTTACATTATTTAATGGTCTTGATAATGGTGTAAAACAGATCCGATCTACACACCAATTTCAAAAACAGCTGAGGCAATCATTACTGGACAGTCAGACCACTCAATAACACACTTGCACACACACACATAACATACACATACTCAAACACACACACGCATATGTAAACGCACAAACACAAACACTCATTTGAATTCATAAAAATAGCATGTTATTTTATTGTAAATTAATTGTACATTTTCGCTTGCTATGAACGTCCTAATACTTGATTCAATTGTAATTATCTTGTTGCTATGTATATTGTATGTTAATAATAATCCTGTAATATAGCTTTAATTATGTGTAAGGTACCTGGTAGTAAGACACAATTGTGTAATGGGGCTTTGCTCTGATTCTTACTTCCATCAATGTGCATGGTATAAGGGTTATTACATGTATTAATCTGTACTGTGTAATTACATTGAAAATAAATAATAATAATAATAAATAATAATAATAATAATAATAATAATAATAATAAGATTTTTACTCTAAAGTTAGAGATTTTGCTTCACAATTTCCTTATATTATTGTAACCTTGTAAGTTGTTTTTTTATTTCTTATTAATATTATTAATCTGAATTTTTCTTTTTACCATCAAGGTCTTATTCAAAGCAGGGAGGAATGTCATATCTCTATTCAAAAACTCCCACCCTTTTGTATTTGACATCCACCGCCTACTGGTGTAACAGAACCGGAAAGGGGAATAAAAAGAAGATGGAGTAAAACGGTAATTCTGGAGTAATACTTTCTCACCTTCAAATTCCGAATCCTCTTCCGATATTCACAACATGACACTTATTTGCAACCCGTGGCAACTGGTATACTTCCGAAGATTTGGAGCGAGTAGAAGTAGTGTGATTTATACAATTTTTGTGAGTATTAACGAAAAAATGTTTCAAAACTAATTTATATGTGAATAATTTCTGTAAAGGTAAAACGTTTTGTAGTCCTTAACATTCTAAAGTGCTTAAATTATTTTCAAAAGTGATCATCTTCATTATTTTATTTTGAATAGAGATTATGCTATTTAGCTGTGATAACGAAGCGTTTCCCCAAATTAACAGACCGTAAGAAATAACCGACTCTGCAACGATCTTTACATATTTAAATGGTAAAATGCTTTTAACTGCATATAATTGGTAAGCGTATGACCTTAATAATAATAATAATAATAATAATAATAATAATAATAATAATAATAATAATAATAATAATAATAAAAATAATAATAATAATAATAATAATAATAATAATAATAATAATAATAATAATTAACACAATTTATTGGTCGGGACATTTCGCCGCGTCGAATCTGCTTTAAATTGCTTTTGACGTTTCAGCCCAACTGTGTGGGCTATCCTCAGAAAAACAAGATATTAATTCTAAAAACTTACAAAAATAAAAGCCCAGACAAGGCGTTACATAGAAAAACAAAATCACAAAACAAACAGTTACCATGACCAGGCCCCGCCTTCTATAAACATGCGTTACATTCTTATGAAGACCAAAATATCACATTTGAGAGTTTCTGGTACGTATACGATCACTTCGTCGGACTCCACTTTCTTGGGGCTGATCCAGTTCTGGGACAGGGAGGACGAGAAGGTCTGTATTCGAAACCGGAAGTAAGATGTCGGGGATAATGCAACTATTTTTTATACGGCCAGCGCTGGAGTTGTCTTGAATCCTTTTCAATATAGGCGCCCACGACCCGCTCAGCTTAAACCCAACATCACCATTAAAATTGTTTGGTGTTTTAGCAATTTCAATGGACTCTCTAACCAATCTTGGAAGTAAACGAGGCTCTTTGCAAACTATTGTGGCACTCTCAAACAGAATTTCATGTCTTGGATTGTTAACATTTTCACAAGCATGTTTAGCCACCGCTGACTGTTCTTCTCGAGCATGCCTACAAATGTTCTTTAAGTCTTGTTCCCACTGTCCTGCATGTTTGGCCTATATAAACCAACCCACACTTGCAAGGAATTTGGTAAACACCACTCTCTTGCAGTGGAATGATATCTTTGACTGGCTTCATCAAATTGGCTACCTTTTTCCATGGAGTGTAAACAGTTTTGATCTCTTTTTTAGCTAAAATGCGACCGATTCTGTCCGTCGTGTACTTCACGTAAGGCAGGAAGGCTCTCGTGATGTTACCGGTAGCCTCATCTTCAACTATCGCTCTGTTATCTTGTCTCTGTGGCCTGTTCAAAGCCCTGTTGATGGTTGCATTACTGTAGCCATTGTTTAATAATGCTTCTCTGAGTACACCCTTTTCCTTTTCCAAACTTGCTTCGTCTGACAGTCTATAAGCTCGGGTTACCAGCGTGTTAATAACAGACTGTTTCTGTGGCGGGTGGTGATGGGATGTCTCATGCAGGTACAAGTTGGTATGAGTGGGCTTGCGATAAACGGCGTGGCCAGGTATGTTTCCTCTCGTGACTAGAATATCCAGAAAAGCTAGTTGGCCATTCGTCTCTAATTCCATAGTGAACTGAATGCTTGGATGGATGCTATTCAAATAGACCAAAAATGCATGTAGTGTTTCCCTACCATGTGGCCAAACTGCAAAGATGTCATCCACATATCGCAACCAAATCTTTGGCTTCAGTGTGGCCGAGTCCAGTGCTTTGGACTCGAAATCATCCAAAAAGAGATTGGCTACTACTGGAGATAAAGGGCTGCCCATTGGAGTGCCTTCAGTTTGTTGATACACTTGTCCCTCAAAACAAAGAATGTGGATTCCAGACAATGTTGAATTAAGTCTGAGATGTGTTTCGCCAAAGGAATTCTTTACCGTACCACCTTCATTGCTTCTGGCACTGGAATATTAGTAAACAATGACACAATGTCAAAACTTACCATCAAGTCTTGGTCATCGAATGTTAGGTCTTTAAGACATTCAATAAAATGAACCGAGTTCTTAATATATGACTTGGTATCTGGCACAAGTGGTTGGATCTGTTTTGCCAAGTGGCGAGCCAACTCATGGGTAGGGGAACCTATTGCTTTTAAAATTGGACGTAACGGAACTCCTGGCTTGTGAACTTTAGGAAGACCATATATCCTGGGCGTTCTACCATCGTGTTGGGTTTATCGCCTTTTTTAACCACTGCGTCCAGAGGTGATTTTTTAAATCATTTTTTGCTGTTAAAAGGGTTATTCTGCTTAAGGACTTCGTTGGAGTAATTGGTATGCATACCTTGCAATAGATTTTCCATCTTCTGCCTGTAGTCGACTAAATCCATCACCACAGTTGAATTACCCTTGTCTGACTTAAAACTCGTATTGAATCATTCTCTCGAAGTCTCTTGATTGCCATTTTTCCTGCTTACAAGGTTCTTTTCAGGAGGCTTCGCTGCTTTCAATACTCTCGTTTGTCTCTTGTCGAACTTCCTCTGCTTCAGCGTCAGACAGACGAATCAACGTCAAAATAAATTAAAGCAGATTCGACGCGGCGAAATGTCCCGACCAAAAAAATTTGTGTTAATTATTTACCGGCCGCGAAACCCTTTAAATTTGAAATAATAATAAAAATAATAATAATAATAATAATAATAATAGTAATAATTATAATAATAATAAAAATAAAATATAATAATAATAATAATAATAATAATAATAGTAATATAACATTATAACAACCAAACAATACATCACAACAGACCCGGATATAATAAAAATTGACAAGAAAAACAAGAAACTACCCTTATCGACGTAGCTTTACCAATGTGCCATAACGTCGAGACCACGTGGAAGAAAAAAATTGACAAGTTAGTGAACTTGCAATTGAGATCAAGAAGATGTGGAACAGAAAAAGGTAAATACAATCCCTTTCATTATATCACCAACGGATCATACCGAAGAAGCCTACATGAAAGCATTAAACACTAGATCTTCAACCCAATGTATACATCGAGACTCAAAAGGCAGTAATACTCAACACGTGTAGAATAGTTTGTAAATTTCTAAACTAAGAATGATACTTCGAGTTTCCCAATACAGCTTCCATCCTGACATGGTTTTAGTGGTTTCCCATAGTGCGAAGAGCAAATGCTAGGATGGGCGACGAGAAATGGGCCACGACCGTACACAGCAGAAAGAAAACATCATCTAAAAACAATATTTTAAATGACGTATTTTAGTTTGATTTAAGACAAAGTAAAAATGTATGTAATAGGTACACAGGGAAAGGGTACTTGACGTAAGTCCGTACAACATGTTAGCTCCGGTTTTAACCGAGTTTGTATGAAATACATCCAATAAAGTAATAATAATAATAATAATAATAATAATAATAATAATAATAATAATAATAATAATATTAATAATTTTTTTTTTTTTTTTTTATTATTATTATTGTAGATACATTTCTTTCCTTCATAACCTTACATATTTCATAACATTCGACCTTCCACAAACTGCACATGCAGCTTATCTGTGGAACTATGTTTATTAAAGATAAGGATTTATTCACTTCTGAACACTTAACCTAATATAATTGAAATTTGATTAATTGAAATTACCGACATGTGATTCTAAAACAATGTGATAATTATATAAAGTTTGACATTATGAGTAAATTTATGAATGAACAGAATAGAAGAGATAAATACCTGAAAAACATAAATATAAAAATCACATAACCACAATTTCCTCACCAACTATAATATTGTTTTGAAGCAAATATGTCTTATATTTTTTTTAAACTGTCTAAACGAATCTCATTCTTTAATCTCTGGAAGAATCTTATTAAAATATAAAGGTATACAGGGTAGCTTAACGATCTTTTCCCATATTTATTGTTAAAGGGTGGTAACTGGTAATTCCTGCACTTTTGGCTCGAGTTGAAGGCTTGTGGTCAATAAGAATTTTTATTTTTTGTCAAAATAATGCTTTAATAACACTTATAAACAAAGATTTTTCTAACTGGCAAAACATCAAATAGTAAATAAAATCCGAGACACATCTCCCATCAACGATTTCTCTTTCATTCATCATTTTTATAATTTTATTTTGTAATGATATTTAAAATTTTTTAAATTGCGAGTAAGACGCATTACCCCAAGACGATATACCCGTACGATAAACTGACTCAGCTAGAGCAAAATTACCATTTTACGTATTTAAATGATAAGAATTTTTTTACGGCGTAAAGCTGATAAGCACAAGATCTAAGTCTATTGCATAGTTTCCCTATTTTTAATATCCCAGCAATATCTTCGATCTATTTTTAAGACCTAAATAGGGATGGCTGTAACATGAAGTAATTTTGTCTGGCATGAACATATAAACAAATCTTTGCCAGCGTTTCGGGGCAAACAATTAAAAACGTGAGCAATTACCTCTATCTGGCATTCCTATCGGCGTTTAAAGGTGGCAGATATGCACAATTCTAGTTTTTTCCGCGTTGATAATGAGTATCATGTCATGGTTCCATTTCAAGAGATTTTAAAAAAATCTGCCTGCAAATATTCTACTGCTAGTTTGACGTTCTTATGTATTGCTAATAATTTCAGCGTCATCCGCATAAAAAAAAGATAAACACTTGACAATATTCTGACCATAACGTTGACATATACTAAATATAGTTGAGGACCCAAAATTGACCCTTGTGGTACGCCACTGCGACATGATTTAGCTTCACTTACACATTCCCCTACTTTTACTTTTGCTTCCTATTCAACCAAATAGTTTTCAAACCACGTTAAAATCGTACCTCGTACGCCTATTTTTTTGTAATGCATCTAAGAGTAATAGTGTGATCAAGGGTAAACAAAGGGTTTTTTATAATAATAATAATAATAATAATAAAAATAATAAAAATAATAATAATAATAATATAATAATAATAATAATAATAATATAATAATAATAATAATAATAATAATAATAATAATAATTCACATTTTAAACTTTCGCGGCCCGTTAATATTAAATCAAACGTGTATGAGTTTCGGGTTATTTCGCCGCGTCGCGAGTGAACATTATAAAGTACCTCGACGTTTTTGTTACCTCTGTGGGTAACATATTCATGAGAACTGAGGCTGATTAGTTTGCTTCAGCCTCAGCCGAACACTCCTCCGTGGCGGTGTCTTCTGATTGGCTGGGGTTTGGGACCGTGTGGGAGGGGGGTAGTTTTCTCCCCCGGTTGGAGAGGATGACGTCAACACTTGTTGTTGTTGTTTTTGTTGTCGTCGATGTAGTGGTAGCTGCGGTTGTTGTTGTTTTGTTGTTTGTTGTTGTTTTTTGTTCTCTGTGTTGTTGACGTTGCTGTTGTAGTTGTTGTAGTTCCTTGTGGCGTCGGGGTGCTAGTTTGATGACTGGGCCCAGGAGTTTTCTCAGTTTATAGCCGCCTACGTCACCGTTGAAGTTGTTAGGTGATTTTGGCTATTTCTATGACTCCCTGATTAGGCGTGGCCATTTGGGCAGGTTCGTTGCATATTATTCGGGTTTCATCAAAAAGTATCTCGTGGTCAGGGATTGCTGATGTTATCGACGGCATGTTTTGGCACAGCCGACAAGTCTTCTCTCAACGAGTTACAGTGATGTCGATGTTCTTGACCCCTTGTGGCGACAGTCCTACACGTTTGCCCTATGTACGCCTGGCCACACTTGCACGGTATTTTGTAAATACCGCTCCCCCCTAAGTGATTTTTGTCTTTTGGAGACCTTAACCATACTGGCGACTTTCTTAGGGGTTTTTAAAAAACAGTTTTGATTTGAAACTTTGTGTAGATAACGACTAATACGATCTTTTGTAAATTAAACATATGGCAAATGAGCAAACTTGGGGGGCGTGTCCGGCTTGACGAGTGGTTGACATCTCGGGGTGTTCTATGGAAGGCTCTACGGATGTCAGATAAGCTGTAACCATTGTCCTGTAATGTTCGGTTAATATCTTCTTTTCTTCGGTGTAACTTTCTTCATCGGACAGGCGTTTGGCACGTGATACTAGAGAGTGATAACTGCAGTTTTGAGATGGGTGATGGTGTGAGGTGGCTTGTAAATATAAGTTGTATGTGTAGGTTTCCCGGGTAGACGGCGTGACCAATACGACCATTATCTAACCTTGTCAATAACAAATCAAGAAAGGGTAACTGTTTTTTCGAACTCTATCTCAAACTGTCATTTGAATACTCGGATGTATGTTGTTTAAATGGGTGTGAAAATCGTGTAGTTCTTCTTGCGTGCCCGGGAACACACATACTATGTCATCCACATAGCGCTTCCATAGGACAGGTTTGATAGGAAATGTCAACAGAGCCTGATCTCGAAATGCTCGAGAAAAATGTTGGCGATGACCGGGCTCAATGGACTTCCCATCGGACTCCTTCGATTGTTCGTATATCTTGTCCTCGAAAGAAAAGAATGTGTGTTTGAGACAATGCTCAGCCAGTTTGACAATGTGTGGAGCAAGGGGCATGTTTTCCGTCAACACCTTTATAGCACCGGAATGGGCCCACATTCGTGAAAAGTGGAACAATGTCGAAACTAACAAGTATGTGATGGGGTTGAAGATTTACACTTTCAAAAATGTCGATAAATGATAAGAGTTTTTAATATATGAATCAGATGAAGGTACAAGATGTTGTAGTTGCTTCAAAAGATAAGCTGCCAGATGATACGTTGGAGAGTCGATGCCACTCACTATGGGCCTTAGGGGCGTTTTCCGGGTTATGAATTTTTGGAAGTCCATAAATTTCTCGGTGTTTTAGGGTCATGAATGATAAGATGCTTTTTTACATTAAATCTAAAGGTGAATTTTTTATCAGCGCAATAGTTTGGGCTTTGATGCGATTCAGTGGGTTTTTTGGTATTTGTTGTATGTTTTTTGTTTAGTAAAGTCAACATTTTTTTGTAGTCGCATGTGTTCATCACAACGGTGGCATTGCCCTTGTCTCCCTTTCAAAACTAAAATCCTCTCATCCCTCTTTAGGGTGTTAATTGCCGCTACTTCCTTGTTGCTGATATTTATGGGTGGGGGTGGCATGGCGTTTTATGCGAGCCGTCTCCTGCCTAACCTCTTCGGCCTGGTCTCGCGGCAGGTCCTTCACAGCTGCCTCGACTCCAGACACAAATCTTCTATGGGAATGTGTAATGGCGCCAACGCAAAGTTTGGGCCCCTTCGACAAAGGGGTCTATAGCTGGCGGTAGTTTCACACATGATAGATTGTGAAACTCCGCTTAATCCTAGAATCTGTAGTTTGACCTCTGTTTGATAAGCTCGATGTAGTTGTATCATGCAGAGATTTTTTAGTTTTTTAACCCGTAGAGCCTTCCATAGAACCCCCGAGATGTCGACCACTCTGTCAAGCGGACACGCCCCCCAAGTTTGCCATTTCCCATATGTGAAATTTACAACAGATCGTATTAGTCGTTATCTACAAAGTTTCAAATCAAAACTGTTTTTTAAACCACATAAAAAAGGGTCGCCAGTATGTTAAGGTCTCCAAAAGACAAAAATCACTTAGGGGGAGCGGTATTTACAAAATACCGTGCAAGTGGGGCCCAGGCGTACATGGGGCAAACGTGTAGGACTGCGCCACAAGGTAAAAGAACATCGACATCACTGTAACTCGTTTGAGAAAAAGACTTGTCGGCTGTTGCCAAAACATGCCGTCGATAACATCAGAAATCCTGACCACGAGATACTTTTTGATGAAACCCGAATAATATGCAACGAACCTGCCCTATGGCCACGCCTAATCAGGGAGTCAATAGAAATAGCCAAATCCCCCTAACAACTTCAACGGGGACGTAGGCGGCATAAACTGAGTAACTCCTGGGCCCCATCATAAAACTAGCATCCCGACGCCACAAGTAACTACAACAACTACAACAGAAAACGTCAAAACACAGAGAACAACAAAAACAACAACCACAACAACAACAACAACAACAACCGCAGCTACCACTACATCGACGACAACAAAAACAACAACAACAAGTGTTGACGTCATCCTCTCCAACCCGGGGGAGAAAACTACCCCCACTCCACCACGTGTGCCACCCCAGCCAATCAGAAGACCCCGCCACGGAGGAGTGTTCGGCTGAGGCTGAAGCAAACTAATCAGCCTCAGTCTCATGAATATGTTACCCACAGAGGTAACGAAAGTCGAGGTACGTATAATGTTCACTCGCGACGGGGGCGAAATAACCCGAAACTCATACACGTTTGATTTAATATTAACGGGCGCGAAAGTTTAAAATGGGGAATTAATTCGCCTCTACGGGGAGGAAATATTCAATAGTACACAAAAGTTCAGTAGTTTGAGGGTGAAAAAAAACCGATTGTTGTGTGATTTGGCGTTCCTCTGTCAATGCAGAGACAATCAAGTGATTCCGAAATTCGCGTTAATCAAGCATCCACTTATATCATCGATTTCAACTAAAAATTTTCCGTAGAGCCAGTGAAGCCCTGGTCAGAAACAGATACACAAGTGTTCGAAGTCATTTAGATTCTGTTTCACGTGAATTGTACTCGCGCATCTCCATCTCGCCCCGTCAGTTAAGCCCTTATCACTGGAATATAATAGAAGAATGGCTGCTAACAAGGTACATTTCGTCAACAGTCAGGTCAGTAAGACACACAGTAAAAAACTAAAAAATCTCTGCAATGATCAACTACATCGAGCTATCAAACAGAGGTCAAACTACAGATTCTAGGATTAAGCGAGTAGTTCACAATCTATCATGTGTGAATCTACCCAGCCAGCTATAGACGCTTTGTCGAAGGGCCTAAACTTTGCGTTGGCGCCATTACACATTTCCCATAGAAGAGATCGTGTCTGGAGTCGAGGGAGCTGTGAAGGACCTGCCGCGGGACCAGGCCGAAGAGGTTAGGCAGGAGACGGCTCGCATAATACGCCATGCCCCACCCCCACCCATAAATATCAGCAAACAGGAAGTAGCGGGAATTAACACCCTAAAGAGGGATAGAGGATTTTAGTTTGAAGGCAGACAAGGGCAATGCCACCGTTGTGATGAAACACATGCGACTACAAACAAAAAATGTTGACTTACTAAACAGCAAAAACATACAAACAAATACCAAAAAACCCACTGAATCGCATCAAAGCCCAAACTATTGCGCTGATAAAAAATTTACCTTTAGAATAAATGTAAAAAAGCATCTTATCATTTATGACCCTAAAACACCGAGAATTTATGGACTTCCAAAAATTCATAAACCGGACACGCCCCTAAGGCCCATAGTGAGTGGCATCGACTCTCCCAAAGTATCATCTGGCAGCTTATTCTTTTGAAGCAACTACAACATCTTGTACCTTCATCTGATTCATATATTAAAAACTCTTATCATTTTATCGACATTTTGAAAAGTGTAAATCTTCAACCCCATCACATACTTGTTAGTTTCGACATTGTTTCACTTTTTACGAATGTGCCGATTCCGGATGCTATAAGGGTTGACGGAAATCATGCCCTTGCTCCACACATTGTCAAACTGGCTGAGCATGGTCTCAACACTACATTCTTCTTTCGAGGACAAGATATACGAACAATCTGAAGGAAGTCCGATGGGAAGTCCATTGAGCCCGGTCATCGCCAACATTTTTCTCGAGCATTTCGAGATCAAGGCTCTTGTCGACAATTCCTATCAAACCTGTCCTATGGAAGCGCTATATGGATGACATAGTAGTGTGTTCCCGGGCACGCGAGAAGAATTACACGATTTTCACACCCATTTAAACAAAATACATCCGAGTATTTAATTGACAGTAGAGTAGAGTTCGAAAAAAAAGTTACCCTTTTTTGATTTGTTATTTACAAGGTTAGATAATGGTCGTATTGGCACGCCGTCTACCGGAAGCCTACACATACTAACTTATATTTACAAAACCACCCCACACCCTCACCCATCTCAAAAGCATGCAGTTATCAACTCTTAGTATCACGTGCCAAACGCCGTCCCATGAAGAAAGTTACACCGAAGAAAAGAAGATATTAACCGAAACATTACAGGACAATGGTTTTCAGCTTATCTGACATCCGTAGAGCCTTCCATAGAACACCCCGAGATGTCGACCACTCTGTCAAGGGCCGGACACGCCCCCCAAGTTTTTCTCATTTGCCATATGTGAAATTTACAACAGATCGTATTAGTCGTTATCTACACAAGTTTTAAATCAAAAAGTTTTTAAACACATAAGAAAAGTCGCCAGTATGTTAAGGTCTCCAAAAGACAAAAATCACTTAGGGGGGGGCGGTATTTACCCAAAAAACCGTGCAAGTGTGGCCAGGCGTACATAGGGCAAACGTGTAGGACTGTCGCCCCAAGGGTCAAAGAACATCGACATCACTGTAACTCTGAGAGAAGACTTGTCCCGGGTGTTGCCAAAACATGCCGTCGATAACATCAGCAATCCTGACCACGAGATACTTTTTGATGAAACCCGAATAATATGCAACGAACCTGCCCTATGGCCACGCCTAATCAGGGAGTCAATAGAAATAGCCAAATCACCTAACAACTTCAACGGTGACGTAGGCGGCTATAAAACTGAGTAACCTGGGCCCAGTCATCAAACTAGCATCCCGACGCCACAAGGAACTACAACAACTACAACAGCAACGTCAACAACACTGAGAACAACACAACAACAACAACAACAACAACAAAACCCCAGCTACCACTACATCGACGACAACAAAAACAACAACAAACAAATGTTGGGCGTCATCCTCTCCAACCAGGGGAGAAAACTACCCCCCCTCACCACGTGTGCCACCCCAGCCAATCAGAAGACACCGCCACGGAGGAGTGTTCGGCTGAGGCTGAAGCAAACTAATCAGCCTCAGTTCTCATGAATATGTTTCCCACAGAGGTAACGAAACGTCGAGGTAGGTACGTACAATGTTCACTCGCGACGCGGCGAAAACCGAAACTCATACACGTTTTATTTAATAATAATAATAATAATAATAATAATAATAATAATAATAATAATAATAATAATAGAAGGAAAGGGAGATGACAAATTTATTAGAATGGTTCAAGAACATGAGTCCAGAAGTTTCAATCAGGTATGGAATTAACTGATATGAATCAGATCAATGGGTCCATCACTAACAAGGTCAAGATAATCAAGAAGCAAATAAAGAACATTATCCAGAAAGATTTAATAAGTTGCTGGAAGTATAAACCTTTGCATGGACAATATATTACACGCATGGAGCAACCACATATTGACCAACATCAAACCAATAAGTGGCTGGGCAAAACTAATCTCAAAGGTGAAACTGAAAGTCTTATTGTAGCTGCACAAGATCAAGCCTTAAGAACAAAAAGTTACGAAAAAAGAATTCTCAAACTCGACGTAGATGAGAAGTGTCGTTTGTGTAAGCTTTATGAAGAAAGCGTGGAGCACATTATTCTGGATGTCCGGTCTAAGCAAAAGGGAATACATTGATCGGCATGATAAGTTGGGGCATATTTGCATTGGAACTTTTGTAGAATTTTACAACATCGAAACTTCTGACAAATGGTACATACATAAACCAGAGCAAGTAGTTGACAATGGTAATGTGACCATATTGTGATATTAGCAAATAATCACTGATAGAAAGGTTCTTCACAACAAACCAGACATTGTTGTTAAAAACAAAGAGACTCAAAAATGTTTGATCATCGATGAAAGCTATTCCATCATACCGCAACATAGTATTAAAGGAAGCAAAAAAACGCACAAGATATCGAGACCTACAAATAAAAATTTCAACGAATGTGGAATGTCCGGTGTAAGATTGTTCCCATTATTATTGTAGCTTGTGGGAAAATTTGGGAAGAAGTTTTGAAGAGAACCTCCAACCTATCTCTGGCAATCACTGGACCCCAGAGCTTCAAAAGGCAGCATTACTAGGAACCGCCCACATACTACGCAAAGTTTTAGTGTAAAATAAATTGTTTCTGTTATTTCTTGTATGTAGGCCTATTGTATTTTGTAAATGCCATGTATAGGTATTTAATTTTTATGTAATAGGGGTTTCACCTTAGAGGTGTGGTTTATCTCTGGTGAAAGTTCTTAAATACCCATTATGTAATATTCATATTGGTGAATAAAAGAAATAATAATAATAATAATAAAAATAATAATAATAATAATAATAATAATAATAATAATAATAATAATAATAATAATAATAATAATAATAATAATAATAAAATTGTTCAACTAAACAGTTTAATCAATACTACATTTGAATTTAGTCAAGATATCTGCATGGAGTTTGGAGTAGACAAGGTGTAAGACGCTATATATCGAAAAGGGGTAAGGGTTACGCAGGCAAAGAGTTCCATCTAGATGATGGAAAAGGATGGAGTAATGATGATAACAAAGTATACAAATATTTGGATTCTCACAAGCTGCCAGAATTGAACAAAAAGTAATGAAAAAAAAATTGATGGATACATACAAGAAGCGACTAAAACTATCCTAAAGAGGGCAACAAAACGGTAAAAGCAAAGATCACAGCAATAAATACATATGCTATGCCCTACTGACATATTCATTCGGAATCATTAAATGGACACAGACAGACATCCACGCGCTGGAAATATTAACTCGTACTACACTTACTAAACACAGAATGCATCATCCTAAATCAGCAATAGAGAGATAGACACTTCCAAGAGAACAAGGAGGACGAGGCCTAATTGATCTGAACAACTTATATTATAAACAACTAGACATTTAAGAAAATATTTTTTACAAAGAGCAACCAATCAACACTGCATATAGGGGGTGTGGCGCTAGCTGACAAATCATTAACTCCACTCAATCTAGCAAACGAAAATGTCAATCTACAAGGTAAAATTATAACTGACGCTTCAAAAGAGTTACGTCTCTCAGAAAAGACCTACACAAGAGACATTATGATGAACTACATAAAGGTCTCGTAGATATTAAAGCATCAAATGGGTGGTTAAACAAAGGGGAACTTTGGAGAAACAGAAGGTTTTATGCTGGCTATTCAAGACAGAGTGATTGCAACGAAAAATTTAAAAAAAATACATTATACAAGATGCGACAGTAAACGATCAATGTAGAAAATGTAGTGGGAAGGGGTTTAAACAATCGAACACATCATATCCGGGTGCCAGTCACTATGTCAAACAGATTACCTCTACAGACATAACCAAGTAGCTAGCATTATTCACCAAAAACTAGCAATCAAGTACAACCTCATTGATACACACAGGCACACACACCTTACTACAAATACAAACCGGAGAATGTACTAGATAGCAAAGATTTCAAATTATATTACGACCGCACAGTTATAACAGATCAAACTATACATCACAACAGACCGGATATAAATTTTAATTGACAAGAAGAAACAAGAAACTACCCTTATTGACGTTGCTGTCCCAATTTTGCCATAACGTCGAGACTACATGGAAGAAAAAAATGACAAGTATAGTGAACTTGCAATTGAGATCAAGAAGATGTGGAACAGAAAAGGTAAATACAATCCATACGTGATATCGGCTAATGGCATCATACCGAAGAAGCTACATGAAAGCATTAATCAACTAGATCGTCCCCCCAATGTTACATCGAGACTCAAAAAGGCAGTAATACTCAACCGTGTAGAATAGTTCGTAAAATTTTTTTAAAATAAGAATGATACTTCGAGATTCCGAGACAGCTTCCATCCGACATGGTTTTCGTGGTTTCCCATAGTCCGAAGAGCAAAAGCTAGGATGCGACGAGAAAACGGCCACGACCGTACACAGCAGAAAGAAAACATCATCTACAATTTTATAAAAGACTTGATTTAGTAAGAGTTAAGACAAAGTAATAATGTAGTATGTAATATAGATACACATGGAAGTACTTGACGTAAGTCCGTACAACATGTTAGCTCCGGTTTTGACCGAGTTTGTATGAAATACATCCAATAAAATAATAATAATAATAATAATAATAATAATAATAATAATAATAATAATAATAATAAAAATAATAAAAATAATAATAATAATAAAAAAAAATAAAAAATTAAGTAATAAAAATTTGGAGGGCGAAGAAAAGACTTCATTTTCACTCCCCCCCAAAAAATTAGCTGGGGTGTATTTTTTTTTTTTGGGTAATTTTGTCTGTTTGCTCTTTACCGAGCAACGGAAATTTGCATTTTGATAAAAATTGGGGGGGCCCTTCGAAATCTCAAACTTGATTGCCACGTTTTTGGGTCAACGAAAAATATTTCTATAATATTGTACTTTTCGGTTTTTTTCGATTTTAGTGCGATATTTTCGTGACTTTGGGCCGATTCTGACCAAAACGGGGGGGCTACAACGCCCTTTTTTCATGGCTTTAAAGTTATGTAAAAGGGAAAAAAATTTAAAAAGTTACCAAAACCCTAGAAATAAAGATTTTAATCAATTTTTTTGGGTTTTTTGGTGAGGAAGCGAAGATTTAAATTTCACCATCCCCCCCAAAAAATTTAGCCATGGTTTTTTTTTTTTGTGTGTGTTTTATTTTTTGGGTTTTTTTTTTGGGGCCTTTTTTTCGCTTTTTCCGGGCAAACGGCTATGCGATCTTTATGAAAATTTGGGGGGGACCTTCGAAATCTCTGAACTTAGATTGTCACGTTTTTGGGGACCCTACAATCGAAAAAATATTTTTCATGAATATCGTCTTTTAACGATTTTTTTCGATTTTTTGTGCGTATTTTTGTGACATTTGGCCGATTCTGACGAAACGGGTGGGGGTACAACATTCATATTTTTACATGGGGCATTAAGGGAATGGTGATGTAGCTTTTGAAAGAAAAAATTTAAAAAATTAGCCAAATGGTTTTAAAAATGAGTTTTTTTAGGGTTTAAAAATAAAAATTAAAAAAGCAACTAAAACTTGACAACAATCACCAAAAATGGTTAAAAAACACTTGATAAAAAATAGATCCCCCCGCAACTTTCAAAAAAGCTCATCCATCACCGCGACTAAAAAAACGTTTTGTGAACGGCCTAGTTTGGATGAGCGAAGCAAAGACTTCAATTTCACTCACCCCCCCCAAAAAACTTAGCTCGGGTGTTTTTTTTTTGTTGTTGTTTTTTGTTGTTTTTTTTTTTTTGTATTTTTGTCTGTTTGTTCGCTCTCTACCGGGAAAACGGCATATGCAATCTTGATGAAAATTTTAGGGGACCTTCGAAATCTTTGTGCTTAGAGCTGCCACGTTTTTGGGTACAATCGAAGAAATATTTCTCATGAATATCGTACTTTTACGATTTTTTTTGTTTTTTAGTGCGATAGTTTCGTGACATTTGGGCCGTTTCTGACCAAACGGGTGGGGCTACAACGTTCATATTGTTATGGTGTTGTAGTACCTTGTGAACAAAAAAGTTAGAAAAGCAAGCCAGAATCCATAGAATAAATAATAAATAATAATAAATAATGTTTTAATATGAGTTTTTTTAGGTTTATAATAACAATTAAGAAGTGACAATAGAAACTTGACAACAATCACCAACAATGCAGTCAAAAAGAACTTGCAACGGTAAAATGGTCCCACGCAATCTAAAAACTTACCAAAAAGCTCATCCATCCATCAATGCGACTAAAAAAAGCGTTCGCGAAGCAGCCTAGTAATAATAATTGGATGAGCCAAGCAAAGACTTCAATTTCCCTCTTTGTTTGTTTTTTTTCACTTAAGTTACTCCAAGAAAAATAGCTCGGGTGTTTTAATTTTTGTTAGTTTTTTGTCTGTTTGTTCACTCTCTGCCGGCCAAACGGCATATGCGATCTTGATGAAAATTCGAGGGGACCTTCGAAATCTCTGAACTTCGACTTGCCACGTTTTTGGGTACAATCTATCAAATATTTCTTGTGATTATCGTACTTTTATGATTTTGTCCCTGATATGTATTGAGATATTTTCGTGATATTTGGCAAACGGCTGATGGCGGCGGATGAAACTTTATGGGAACGTTTAAAATCACTTGAAGTATGTATGTTATGATTTTAGAGACATTTGAAGAAATATTTCTCATAGAAATCGTACTATTTACGATTTTTTCCCCCAATTTTTAATGCGATATTTTCGTGATATTTGGGCCGATTCTGACCAAACAGTAATGAGATCCCACTTAAAATCGTAATCATTGGACAGAAATATTTTTTTTAAAAAAGCTCATCCATCAACGCGACTGGAAAAAGCGTTTGCGAAGCGGCCTAGTAATAATAATAAGTCCACTGCATTGGAAGCAGAGACGCTAATCACAAGACCAACGTATCCTCTGCTTTGATATCCCGACGCCCCCACCCGACGCTACCTTGCTCCCGTGTGGTGGGTCGACTTGGCGCCACTGGCTCCGCGGAAGGTAACGGCACCTACGCCACTTTAGCCAAGCAGCGGGTGGCTACAAGCGCATGCGTACTCGCAACGATCTCGTCGCTGTGGATGCTGTACCGAAGAGCGACTAGCGAGACACGGTCACTCTCAGCAGTTGGCTCCGTGTGCTCTTGTTGTGAGCGGTGCTACCGTGCAGTTGTAACGTTCTTATTTTATTCGTTACTCTAGTAACAAACCCTTTCCAATGATTCCATAAAGCACCCGTGGTTGGCCATGCCACATCCCCACCCCTCCCACTTATCACCTTGTCTTCTCCCACGACTGTCGAGCCTGTGTTTGTTTATCACTGTTTATATTAGTTTATTTCTCGTTGCCGCCGTCGTGTTGTTCAGTTCGTTGTTTCAAGTGAGGTCGGCGAGTGATCGGCATATTTCAAGTGAACCAAGTGCCGAAGCAGAGAATGATTATCGCTCTCAAGTCCACAGTAGTGACTCTCTACGTTATTATTATCATCTAGTTCGAGCTGACGAAAACCAGTGGAAGAACACGTTAGATTCCAATCAAAGTGTTCAGATCTTTCCGTTGTCTTATATACAGTCTGTGAAGGATTCTTCTGGACTACGATGGCCTTATGCTCATTCACAAATCAATTGTTCCTCATTTCAAGAATTTACCGAACTCGAATTTGTCGCTTCTGGCTGGACGAAGGCTGTGTATAAAGGCAAATTCCGTGAGCAATACGTTGCGATCAAAACTGTCAACTTGGAGGGCCACGATATTAGACAGTGTCGTGGTGAGGTGGGGGCTACAATAACATCATGCCACACTAGAGCAGCTGCTAAAATACTAAAAGAAATCATCTTGCTGACTGAATTAGCCCATCACAACATAGTCAAGGTAAACTTTACGGCTTAGTAATTTGAAATGCGAGTTTGAGAGCCGAGGGACATTTACTTTGGCGTGAGTATCGATTCGTTCCGTGGCCATTATGTCACTGTCAGCGTGACAGCTCTTCTTTGTCACCTCACAGGGGTTAGGAGGGTCGGTTCCCTCCCATTTCCACACTGTTGCAGCATATAGATATTGAACACCTATTATAGTAGGCATAGGTGTTATATCTATGGTTGCACCGTTGCATGCGCTGCCAGTGCCAGCTGCTAGGAGCCTGCTGTCACGTCGGGACTCTTGCATTGGATGACATCACAGATTTTAAAGTTTTTATTTATATTCATGTTACTTATATGTTGCCAAGAAACCATCATCACAAATTAATACCGCGCAAATTTCACACGTGTCTCAGTCCAAGCAGTGGCGCTGGCGGACCCCCCCCTAACATTCCAACTTTGATTGATGTTTTTGTTGGGTAAATATGTATGCTTAACCCGTCCCTGCGCCTTCACCAAAATGATCAACGCACCGCAAATTATTTTTTGTCTATTCTTTCTTCTTCGACTCTTAGCCAGCACTCTCTCTTTTGTGTAGGCCCTACTCTTAAGTCCTAACCGTGCGTGTGGTCACATTATTATTTAAATTATTTTGTATGGATTTTTAGTAGTTTGAGCTAGGTTGTAGTGTTGTAATCGTCAACGTTACAAAATTTAATATTTAGATTTGAGGGATTCTACAGGTTAATAACTTGGAAGTCAAATACGCAGGGTAATGCAAAGTAAGTATAATATATTGAAAAACGCAAGTGTGATACAATGGTGTAGACAAACGAAATTGTACGAGAGGAACTCTCTCTAAGAACGGTTCCTCTAGTAAGAGCCCCGAGTCTACCTTACAATGCCTTTTTGGTAGCTCGGATAAATGCAGTAACGAAGCTTGTTTCCTATTGGCTGAATGAAACAAGCATAGCCTATAGTTATTGTTTATATTGAATCACGTGATAGCATCCTCTAGCTTAAAATGTTAACAAAGTCGTATGTAGCTGGAACACTTGGTGATACAAAATGTATAAAACGGGTAGGCCTACTGTTGAAAAGAAGTAGTAAATCCATAGTGACATCCCCTAGCTGTACCTTGAGAGGGGTTTGTAATAACTCTGTCTTACAGAGAGTCTAGGATAAACAGAGCTAAAAGCATCACAACACTATATAATCGAATGCAGATGCTAAGTACTGCACGTGTGGGCTTACAACACCTCCCCCCTTAAAACTAAAGTCATCCTGACTTTATTACCAAGCAAGAGTTCCAAGTGCTCAGGTAATGAGACACAAGAGGCTATTTATGAAAACATTATCAAATGTAAAATTCCTAAGTACCGTACCCAAGTTACTAAAATACATGTGGTAGTGAGAACACCACCAAATAAAACTACCAAGTACTCGGTACATCAGCCACAATTAATTATGACTAGGAAAACGCTAAAGTCCCGCCGCGTTGATGGATGAGCTTTTTAAAGTTTTTAGTTTGCATGGGATATCTTTACTTTTGCAAGTTCTTTGTTTTGCTGCCTACGCATTGTAGGTGATTGTTGTCAAGTTTCTTTTGTTACTACCTGTCAATTGGTACTATTTACCGTAAAAAACTTATATTAAAAGCTTTATTTCTATGGATTCTGGCTAACTATTTAAACTTTTTCTTTTAAAAGGTACTACATCACCATAGGCCTAACCTTAATGACCATGTATAATATGAACGTTGTAGCCCCACCCGTTTGGTCAGAATTGGCCCAAATGGCACGAAAATATCGCACAAAAAATCAAAAAACTTATATTAAAAGCTTTATTTCTATGGATTCTGGCTAACTTTTTCAACTTTTTTTTTCAAAAGGTACTACATCACCATAACCTCAATGTCCATGTATAATATGAACGTTGTAGCCCCACCCGTTTGGTCAGAATTGGCCCAAATGTCACGAAAATATCGCACTAAAAATCGAAAAAAATCGTAAAAGTACGATATTCATGAGAAATATTTCTTCGATTGTACCCAAAAACAATACACCTCTAAGTTCAGAGATTTCGAAGGTCCTGTCAAATTTTCATCAAGATCGGATATGCCGTTTGCCTGGTAGAGAGTTAACAAACAGACAGAAAAACAAACAAACAAAAAAAACACCCGAGCTAAATTTTTTGGGGGTCAGTGAAATTGAAGTCTTTGCTTCGCTCATCCAATAACTAATTAAAAGTAAAATAATTATTACTCCATATGCAAAAACACAATTTGTTATGAAAATACTACCAAGGTAAAACTATCAATTACCAATTACTTAATGTATCAAAACACAATTATTTATGAAAACACTACAAAGGTAAAATTATTAATTACCAATTACTTTATGTATCAAAACACAATTATTTATGAAAACACAACAAAGGTAAAATTATTAATTACCAATTACTCAATGTGTCAAAACACAATTATTTATGAATACCTCGTCTACCAGAAATTCGCTCGACCCTCGGACGATGAATGTCTGCCTCCAAAGCAGTGTCACCATCTGGGTCAACATTAGAAGTCAAACTAGCCCTATGGTTATATGCTACCATTAAATCATCATTAGAAGTCTTGATTTTACTGTTATCTATACAAATGCTTAGTTTCTGCACTCCGTCCCTTGGACAGCATCTATGGAATATATTCCAACGATAGCATTTACAACATGTGTAATAAAACAATGCCAAGGCAACAATAGTAATAAACACGTAAGTCAATATAGAATAATGCCCAAATTTGTTTCTCAGGCTTGTTTTCTGGCCTGCTTGTTCAATCATTTTACTTATTTCACTTAGCTTATGGCTTGCAACATTTAGTTCATCCACATGATTCATGATAGGTCTAAAAATAGTATTTAACTTTAATGAACTTATATTTAGTTTATATTTGTTGTTTAACTCTTCACAACAATCCAAATTAATGTCAAATGGCGGTACATAATCTATCAGCAATTCACTTGAGTAAGTATTCTTAGGTATAAGCATTGCTGAATTACCGTACGCCTTACAATCCTTATCTAATGAAAATCTTCCTGTCCCCTCAAGTATGACATCAATTGGTTTTAAATGATCCGTATTGGATTTGCAAGTGATTGTTAGACTTTCAGGTTTAGGTAAGGTAAACAACCAACTGTTAGAAGTTTGCAATTGCATCCACAATGACCTTTCTAGCGTTACAATTCTCTTATCGCAATCTAACGGTATAACCTTATCAAACTGGTACAACTTTACCTCACATATCTCATGTATGTGGGCCAAATACAATGGATGATTTTGCTGACAAATAAAATGACCGTCCATAGTTTCTTTACACTCTTTTAGTTCCATTTGCGATAGCACAGTGTAATGATGCTTAATTTTATCTATCGCCAAATACTCTGTACCTGGTTGTATAAACAAATACTTATTTCCCTCCATTTGCACTGGAAACGGGATAAGCTTAAACAAGGTGAAGTCTCCTGGTCGGACTAATGGAATTAGTATCAATACAACCAACCTATTATCTTTCACAAACACGCTCACTTGAATTGTTTTTAACAAATAATGTGCATTTTCTTCACTCAATGGTGTGGGAAAGGACAAAGTTTGCGGAACATAAGGTAACACCTTCCTTAACTCAACAACAATCTTTTCAGGTGTCATAATGTAAGGATGGATTATGCCCCTTTGAGCGCTAAGTATAGCAGTTATTAGGTGGTTTAATTCATCTCGATACTGACTTATCATTAGAGTAATTAACGCCACGTGCTAGCTTCCACATCACTCTTAAAATGGAAAAAGTATGCGTAAGTTTATCATCAGATTCATTGGTGTGCCTATTAATCGAGGAGCGATGACGCAAAACGCAATATGTCCATCCAGAAAAAAAAAACACAATTACAACAATAACCCAGCATTTAACTGGGACATATTGCGTTTTGCAGCAAATAGCCAAGTTTCTCATCAAATAGCATGCATGGTAGATATAGCGTTTTGCACCGGCAGAAGTACCTATAATATCTTGATTTTGTGAAGGTTCTGAAATTCATTATTATTTTTTTTTTCGGATGGACATATTGCGTTTTGCGTCGTCGCTCCTCAATTTATCCTATCCAAACTATCCTTCATTAACTTCTCATTATGTTCGACATTTCCAATAGGGTTACATCCTCGAATGCCAAAGAATTTAAGGGAGGACACAGGTGAAAAAGGCGCGAATAAACAAAATTTAGTTACATAAAATAAAGAATGTGTTTTATGCTTTATATAATTCTAATAAGTAAAAAAAAAAAAAAAATTAAGCTTTTTTAATTTAGTAGTTTTTTAAACGTAGGCTATATATATATTGTATTTGTGTACAATTAAAGACTCGAAATGGGCGGAGCTTAAAACAAACAATCAATAGGTCACGTGACTAGTATTGGGTATAAATCCTCATTTCGCAAGCTGGCGCCTGCTGAACGGCGCATCACTTATCACGCTCTAACTTTTATTCTATTCATTATTTGGACAACACTTAAATGAATAATATTTAGCAAACATATCATTCCTTGTAATAGCGATTATTCCGATTGTTTTGACAAAGTCGTTAGCTTGTTATAACAATTTACGCATCACACAAGTGAAAATTATCATGATTTAAGTTTTCTCATTAATTAATTTGACAAAAAAACTACTGATCGGATTTCGACAAGGATTCTTTGTAAGAATGCATCAGACTGTTTAGTCAAGAAATATACTAACTTTCTAGATAGAAAGTGCACTGAACGAAAATTTACAGCATAGAGTAATATGCAGCGTGCACTTTTTCACGGCTCATCCGCACGTCAAGAGTGCGTATTTTAGATAAAAACACATACCCTGCATATTACTCTATGCTGCAAAGTTTCGTTCAGTGCACTTTCTATCTAGAAAGTTAGTTTATTTCTTGTCAAAACATTCTGATGCATATTTTTAAAGAGGTCTTGTCGAAATCCGATCAGTAGTTTTTTGTCAAATAAATTATTGAGAAAACTTTAGTCATTGATAATTTTCACATGTATGATGCGTACATTGTTATAACAAGCTAACGACTGTGTCAAAAAAATCGAAATAATCGCTATTACAAAGAATGATATATTTGCTTAATATTATTCATTTAACTATTGTCCAAATAATGTATAGAATAAAAGTTAGAGCGTGATAAGTGTTGCGCCGTGAAGCAGGCGTCAACTTGGGAAAAGAGGATTTATACCAACTAATTCCGCCATGTTGCCTCGTGACGTCAGGAGGCGGGTACAATTCAAGTCGTCAATTATATATATATATATAGTTTAGATTGGAGAAGGGTTGACAGGTTGGGAAAGCATAGAGAACATAAAGCCCAGCCTGAAGGGCTGGGGGCGACAAAACTTTTCACCTGCTGATGACAACTGTAGCTAATTTAAAGTTGTTACCTTAATCCACGACGCGTTTCGTCCTTCTGGGACTCTTCAGGCGGATGGTGGCCACTAAAAATCAGCTAACTACATGCAACCAAAACTCACAACACATAACCAAACCTGTGGTAGGGCCACGCAAGAAGTAAATTCTGCAAGCATGTTGTCATCATCAGCAAGGTTACTTCACACACCATTCATACTGGGGCACACAGTCAGCACAGACAGTAAGGGGGCTTCCCTCCCAACTCTGGTGCTCGGGAGACAAGAAATCCATGACTTACCCTGGATTCAAACCAGGACCCTTGGCAACAAGAGAAAAGCTGCCCCTCCTGCTGTTGCTGGGCAAGGGTGCCTCTTCATTCATACAAAGAGAAAAGGTTAGAGATAGGAAGGGTGGAAAGTCACAACACAGCACAACCAGTGAGGGGGCTTCCCTCCTAGACTCTGGTGCTTGGGCGACAAAAGAACCATGTCTTACCCTGGATTTGAACCAAGACCCGTGGCAACGAGAGAGGCTGCCCTACTAATTGTGACTGGGATTCGAAAACGAAAGGAAACAAGACTACAAATTGCAAGCTCTTGGCTATAGCACAGGTACACGTGCTTTATTAGCTCTTGGCTGCAGATGAAGAGGTTGAAGGAAAAGACGAGTAGGGTCTAACAGGTTCATCACCTGCTAGGCCCCCCCAGCAGGACAAGGAGTCACACTTGTTATGAACAAGGAAACACGGACCCACCAGAGGGTGTAGAGTAGGCTCGCCCATCTCGACCCCATAGGTGAAGAAAGATGGAAAGTGATAGGTGTCAAATGACTGGGTTGTTCAATTAGTTTGGAAAAGGCCAAATGGCTAGTTTAGTTTAGATTGGAGAAGGGTTGACAGGTTGGGAAAGCATAGAGAACATAAAGCCCAGCCTGAAGGGCTGGGGGCGACAAAACTTTTCACCTGCTGATGACAACTGTAGCTAATTTAAAGTTGTTACCTTAATCCACGACGCGTTTCGTCCTTCTGGGACTCTTCAGGCGGATGGTGGCCACTAAAAATCAGCTAACTACATGCAACCAAAACTCACAACACATAACCAAACCTGTGGTAGGGCCACGCAAGAAGTAAATTCTGCAAGCATGTTGTCATCATCAGCAAGGTTACTTCACACACCATTCATACTGGGGCACACAGTCAGCACAGACAGTAAGGGGGCTTCCCTCCCAACTCTGGTGCTCGGGAGACAAGAAATCCATGACTTATATATATATATATATATATATATTAATATATATATATATTATATATATATATTTATTTATTTATGGTTTAACATAGTTTTTTATACATATTATATTATAATATATGTAATATATTATATTTATATACATTTTTTATAAAATATATTTATTATTATTAATTAGTTTAATATAAATAGTACATATAATATGTTATTGTAATTTTTTTCATTGTTCATTATCTCCGATCTTTTTAAACTACACATTACATATTTGGGAAACAAATATTTCCTGAACCATTTGACCAAATGTGGTGATTTTTTGTATGGTGGTTCATAGTACATTTACCTACAAACTGTGGAATCGAATTTTAGATTAATTAATATTTACTCTCATGGGAAAATAATTTGTAAGATAATTATTTATCATATATTATATATTTAATTTGATGGTGTGCCAATCAAAATATATAAGTTAAAACTTAAAACCCATACACAAGATTGTAATGCAGAGCCAATAGAAGATTTTAAAATTAATTTGAGACTTCTATGTTGAAGGGTATAGAAATGAAATGTTTCCCTAGCAATGACGGTTTTTGGGGTGGTTTTAGGGCTTTTTAGGGGTTGAAAAGTTGAAAATTTGGAAAATGGTTTGGTATATTTTCAATTTGTTTTGTTGTTTTCTACCTATCCCCAAAGTTTCATGAACATTGCATTAAAGGCATAGAATTTGGAATTTTCACCTGTGTCCTCCCGCCAAAACCTTTTTTTTTAGCATGTAATGCCAAAGAATTTAATGCTAAAAAATATACCTGGCTAAAAAGTCCATGTTACACTACCATGTAGAGGCATGAAAATTTAGCGTTTTAGGTTATTGATGCTAAATCGGCGAGTAAAAATAATCTTAAAAACGCTACAAAATGCTAAATTTACTGAAAATAAGGTTTACCTATACCAATTGAGAATTGGTTAAGCATTGTATTCTAACGTTTAATGTGACTACATTAAATTGAAATGTTCATATAAAGCATAATTTGAATTCATTCCCCATTAAAAGTACAAGAAACTCCCCACATTTGGGGTTTTGGTGGCAAGAAGAAAATTAATGCTACAAAATGCTAAATTTGGAAAAATTAATGCTAAATATTCAGAATATAAATGCTATTTTTTCATAGCTCTACATGTGCTTAACTACACTGAGCTAGTTCCTGTTTTCACACAAGCTGCAACATCTCAGTGGGGGCTTCGTATTTTATGTCCTGTGTTTGGGATACAAAACACCGGGAACGCTATACCCAAAGGCGCGTTGAAGGATGTACGTGTTTGGTCAACTAAAGGTGACCCCTAGTTTTATTGAAATTTCTTCAGTTTATTCCCGTAATTCTCATAATAAAATACATTCAGAGTGCGATCAAGTTCTCAAACACAAACTATAGTGCAAAATATGATAACACCTTAAAACTTTACAATGATATATATTTTTTAATGATAAATTCGGGGGAAAAACTGGCTACACGCTGAGTTCTTAGTATTTAACTATCAATTATAGTTAATCCCAAAAATTTCAAAGTTAGCCTAAATTTGTCATGTTTGATATAATTTGAAATCATTTTTCATCGATTTTAAGTGAAATTTCTTGTAAAAACATGTTAAAATAAAAAAAAAATGTTATGTGACGATACGAGTAGGTACGAGTATTCACATAATTAAAAATCCTTACATATTTAAATTAACATTGAAATCTTTATTGCTCCCGTAAATGGTTGGTTCCAAAAAATAATTAATGTAGGTTTTTGAGGCATTCAAATTAATGCAAATGTTTATTTTTATTTTATTTTAATTTTATTTATGTTAATCAATTTACTATAGATCGAGCCTATACGAGTTCACAGTAGTTTGGGTTTTGTATTTATCTTCAACAAATAAAAAGTTATATGTTTCGTACTCATGTGCACGAGTGAAATTTGGACGTCACCGGTCTTTGAGGCATCGCGACGCTATATTTCCCTCCGATTTTGAAAAAGTTCCATTCCAATAAATTATATGTGGAGTGTTAGTAATACCATTGACGTCTATATATATGTATATGAATGATACGTTTATAACGTAGCATGGGTTTCTTATCGGGATAAATTCATTTTTTTGTAAACGAATTTTCTATGTGGTTGGAGTTGAACGCCACAGGGGGGGGGGGCCCCTGTGGCTACTCCACTGCATACACGGGCTGTCAAAAGTACTTTAAAATGTGCGATGATTTGAAACGGTCTGTACCAAAGTTTGTGTTGTAATTTGATTGGAATGTAGTTGTAATTAAGTCATTTTATAGGTGGCTTCCCTCAAGGCCCGTTCCCGTAAGGCCTGATACCTTTTTTTCCCCTTAAAGCCCACTTTTCTACCTGTTGATAAAGACCATGTTACACAAGGGTGTATTCCCGTAAGACCCGTTCCCTTAAAGCCCGTTCCCGTAAGACCCGTTCCCTTAAGGCCCGTTCCCGTAAGGCCCGTTCCTGTTCCCGTTTATCGATAAATGCAAAAGAAGACATTAATACTTTTTCGGTGTGGCTTGTTGACATGTGTGTTGTTTACTTGCTTCCAACAATAATTCTGTTCACTTATTCGCTTTTCACTCTTTTCACTCTCCAGTGTAACAGCCGCTTTAAGAATTAGTAAACGGTGTCATTAGAGCCGTTGAGCAACGTAGACTCTAAATACGAATTTAATTTAATTTAATTTAATTTCTATCTTTATTTATAATTAAATTAAAATTTAAGTACCGATGCCAATGATTAATTGATTAGGCCCTACATCGTCTTTATTTAGGTGGGGATTACAGCCAGTAAGACTTTCTCTTCCGCTTTAGCTCCGTTGAGAAGAAGGTTCTGGGTTTGATCCCCGGTTTGGGCATGTTTTTAAATTTTCCCCCATTAACCGAATACAAGACACCTACAACAAATTGTTAGCCATTAATCCAGAAATTGGCATCAACCACATGAAACTTCAATTATTTAAAGCAGCTGTTTATGCCAGTTTATCAACATGACTCATCACTCTTGTCACCTAATCAACTTTTCACGAGTTTTGTATTTTATAACCTCATTTTTTCCCCCTTCATTCATCTTTGGCTTTTAGCCGTTTTTTATATATTCTTTTGTTATTCAATTTTTTCTTGTTTGTATTTGTTGTAACATTTTAATTTAATTTTATCGTACTTGTTCATATAGGTATTTAATTATTTGTATGTGGAACGTATTTTGTATTGTTTTTAATAGTATATTTTTGAATTGTTTAGTTTTAGTTATACCTAACACTTGTGGGTTTTGATACCTGTTGTTAGAGGTAAATAAATTAAATAATTATACATATATACAAATACAAATTGTAACTCAGTTTAACACAAATACATCGTTATGGACTATGGACTATGAACTTTTATCCTAACTAATACACAAAAATAGTTTTACTAATGAAAATGCATAAATATCACACGTTTACATTTTAAAATAACGAATCTAACTAAATTAAAGAATAATGAAAATAATGAATGAATATGTTATTAATAAATGTTGACAAAATATATTTGTTTAAATATGTAGTAATTTTGTTTACATTTTTGTTGAAAACTTTGTGTGCGTATACCATAACATATATTAAATTATTTAGTGTTCTCCTTTGTAAATTAGTTTTTATAACAGAATAGGATCGACGTTAAATAAATAAATACAAAATAACACTTTTCATCAAATTAAGTATTACATGTTATTATTCAATTTAAAACAACGATATCGTTATGGAGCAGCAAAGTAAAATAAAAAGTTTCATTTTTGATGTAACATGTACACTGAAAAGTGTATAGCTCAATGCGCGGCAACGTAAACAAGAAGCATGAATAGTGACGTGTTAAGTTACTTAAATGTAAATCTTGGTGGGTCCATGTAGCTGCCCCCTCCCCCCTCCTTTTTGTGAATGTCTGCATTTTTTTATTGAATACATACAGGTTTACATCCACCAAAATTAGCATTCGCTGTCCACAAAGCCATGACGAGTGACTTGTCGTGGGAAAAGTGTACAAAAACAAATTCTGGATCGGACGGTTCTGACAATTATACAAACATTTTTCTCTCGATACATAAAATAATAAAAAATCAAATTAAATACATAAATATCCTAAATTAAACCAGATATATAATAATATTTATTTTAATAAGGAACAAAGGAAGTATTTTTTAATTTCCATTTTTACAGAATCATACGATTCAAGATTTTTTAAATGTTGTGGTAATTGGTTAAACAATTTAGGGATAGAATACTCCAGTGTTCGCGTACCATATTTATTAATGTATGCTGGTATTTTGAAAGAAAAGTGTTGACTGTAGTCTCGTGTTTACTGAGTGCTTTTGAGGTGTCTTGTACAGATCACTTAATCAAAAGTCGAAATTGAAATAAATATTTGACCGGAAGAACATAAAAGAATATGAACAAATCTTGTGTGTGCATGACAGTAAGGTGATTATTGTCAGATATTATATGACTCAACATTTTGGATTGCAACACTCTAATTTGTTGTAAGTAAGAAGCACTTGCATTCCCCCGAGCTAGCAAACCATATGAAATAACAGATTCAGCTAATGAGACGTATATAGCACGCAAAGAAGACCGAGGTAAAATAAATTTTAATTTAAATATAGTTGATAGGCACAGCTTCTAAGCTTTCTGCAGACTAAATCAATGTGAGGCTTCCAGCTGAAATGTCTGTCTACCATAAGTCCCAGGTATGACTAATGACACATTTTATTTCTTCCACGCAATCACATGTGATATTATTATTATTATACCGATTATGTAAACAAATATGCGAATGACCAAACTATTTTCAAATTGTCTTCTCGGAATTGATTAAAAGGCGACCAAATGTGTACAATTTTTGTTTTACTTGGATTAAGAGTTAACACTGTCATGTGCATAGCACGACAGGTTCATAAAATCAACATTTAAGTAACTTTCCTCTGCAATTGTCAAGTTCTTGTGAATGGATACTAAAGCAAAGTCATCGGCAAACATTAGTTTTTCACAATGTTTAATATGTTTATAAATATCGTTTACGTAAATTAGGTAGGAAATAGGTCCCAAAATTTAACCTTGAGGCACGCCGGTATCTGTACATTTTTCATAGCGTATCACCTACCTTTACCACAAGTTTCCTATTTTGAAAGTAACTTTCAAACCACTTGTAAATATGTCCCCGAATACCAATTCTTTGAAAACTTTCTAAAAGTTTATCAAAAGCTTTTTTAAAATCTATGAACATTGTTAAAACATGGAAATTAGCATTAAGTTTAGAATTAACCAATTCAGAAAATTGCGTCAGTACGTCAGAAGTACTCTTATTTTTTTAAATCTAAATTTATGTTTATTGATTATATTAAATTTATCTTAATAATTGGTTAATACGTCTGCGATGCACCGTTCCATATTTTTTCTATCATGGGCAACAATGATATAGGCCTATAATATTCAAAACATTTATGATCACCTTTTTTTATAAATCGGTCTCACTACTGACACTTTAAGTTTATCCGGTACAATTCCCTCTTTAATTGACAGATTAACTAAGAGAGCAATTCCAGGGGAAATTAACTCACATATATTTTTTAAGCGAGCGAAGCGAGCGTTTCCATTTGACTCTGCTGGAAAAATTAGTCACTGGTTTTGTTTTGTTTGTTTTTTTTGTTTTTTTTTTGTTTTTTGTTTTGTTTGTTTGTATGTCTCGCGATAACGTTCGAACGGAGGATCGGATCGAGTTGAAATTTTCACCATCCGCAAGCTTTGTTCTCGATTGAATGCCATTAGTTTTGTGGCAAAATCGTTCAAAAAGTTAAATAGTTACATTAAAGTTAATCGAAAGTTTTTTTTTCAAACTCAACGGCGACAAAATCTGAGATAGCCAAATCATTTAGAATGTCCGTCCGGTCACGAATATGTTAATTTTATTTTGATCCGATAAGTAGTGTAGATGGAAATTACATTATAACAAAAGTAACGTTGCCATGGCAACGAAAAGACGCGCGAAGTTTCTAATGCACTGCCACCTAGAAGTAATCAAAATACTTTCGAGGAAGCAGTCTATTAATTGTCAACAAAGAGTTTAAAAAGTTTTCCCAAGGAGTCAAGGTCCTCTAGATGGCGGTGGATTTTAAAGTAAAGATTTAAACACGGGTTTACCCAAATACCTTGGCAATAATAAATAATACTGGAAACGCGAACGTCGTAAATTTTAAAATTTAAAAAAATGTGCAATGTGGGTCTAGCTATAGCACGTGCTCGCTTATCAACGCGTCCAACTGAGCGTTTCCTAGTTAAGCGAGCGAAGCGAGCGTTTCCATTTGACTCTGCCGGAAAAATTAGTCACTGGTTTTGTTTTGTTTTTTTTTTGTTTTTTTTTGTTTGTTTGTTTGTATGTCTCGCCATAACGTTCGAACGGAGGCTCGGATCGAGTTGAAATTTTGACCATCCGCAAGCTTCGTTCTCGATTGAATGCCATTAGTTTTGTGGCAAAATCGTTCAAAAAGTTAAAAAGTTACATTAAAGTTAATCGAAAGTTTTTTTTTTCAAACTAACCGGCGACAAAATCTGAGATGGCCAAATCATTTAGAATGTCCGTCCGGTCACGAATATGTTAATTTTATTTTGATCCGATAAGTAGTGTAGATGGAAATTACATAATAACAAAAGTAACGTTGCCATGGCAACGAAAAGACGCGCGAAGGTTCTAATGCACTGCCACCTAGAAGTAATCAAAATACTTTCGAGAAAGCAGTCTATTATTTGTCACCAAAGAGTTTAAATAGTTTTCCCAAGGAGTCAAGGTCCTCTAGATGGCGGTGGATTTTATCCACAAAGTAAAGGTTTACACACGGGTTTACCCAAATACCTTGGCAATTATAAATAATATTGGAAACGCGAACGTCGTAAACTTTAAAATTTAAAAAAAATGTACAATGTGGGTCTAGCTATAGCACGTGCTCGCTTATCAACGCGTCCAACTGAGCTTTCCTAGTTATATCTATACCACTCTAATATTGTCAATCCCTGGTGATTTATTGCCATCCATTTAATTTATTATCGTAGCGACCTTCTCATTGCTGACCTTTTACACTCGCAATCGTTTATGCTACGTTTGTGCCGGATTGTCCCGTAAAAAGTTTTGTTTATTCTTCTGCCCTTGAAGTACCCCTAATAAAGGGGTCTAGTGGCTCGTTGGTCTTAGTGTGGCTCGTTGGTCTTATGGTTAGCGTATCTGCTTCCAATGCAGAAGGTCCAGAGTCCGATTCCCGCCCAAGTCAGAAGTTTTTTAACTTCTGATTTGGACTTAAGTCCATCAGTTCTTGTCTTAGGAGTTTGTAAACGGTGACTTTAGAGCCGTCCTAGCAACGAAGCACATAATAAATTCAAAGTTGTTCTGAATCGGCCTTGTTGATTCTGGCGTAGATCCGCGGGTGTTCGCACTGTCCATACCACTGATTGCTATATGTCCTATTAAAAATATCGATCTTTGGTTGGTTATCGTTCACTCGTCGATTGCGTCGGGGCCTACAGGGTTGGCTTAGTCGCTTTGATTTACTGTCCCCCACTGAAAATCAGTTATATAACTGAGTGGGTAGACTCTAAATACAATTTTTTTTTTTTTTTATTTATTTAGTAAGAGGGGTCTGACTACATGCAAGCCAACCGTTTTTTTAGAACTAGGAAAACGCTTAAGTCCCGCCGCGTTGTTGGATGAGCGTAATTGGTGCATTGAGCTGCCATGTGTTATGCGGATTTTCTGTTGTTCTGTGAAAAAATTATTACTAAGTTCAATTTTTTTTAAAATTAAAATAAATTAAATAAAAAATAAACTTAATTTTTTTTTAATTAATCGTAATTTTAAAAAAAGAAAAAAATCGAAAAATTGGGATTTTTAGAAGAAATAATTATTCAATTGCGCTCGAATTTCACACGAATAAATAAATTAATAAAATTAAGGTTCTGTGAAAAACTTATTACAATAGAATCAAGCATGTAGGTGTAATAAGTAAAACAATTGTCTTAAAAAATTAAAAAAACACAAAATTTCTATTTTCATGAAAAATAATTTTTCGATTGCACTTAAATTTCACACGAATATCTTAATTCATAAATTTAAGTTTCTGTGAAAAAAACATTAAAATCGGATAAAGCATGTAGTTGTTATAAGTAAAATAAATTTTCAAAAAATCGAAAAAAATCGTAAAATTGCAATTTTCATGAGAAATAATTTTTCGATTGCGCTCAAAAATGTGGCAGTTCTAAGTTCAGAGATTTCGAAGGCCTCCATAAAATTTCATCGCAATTGGAGTATCGGTTTAGCCGGAATCGTGTTAACAGACAGACAAAAATACGGAAAGAAAGAAAGAAAGAAAAAAAAAACATTCCGGATTTTTTTCTCCAGTGTAGTGAAATGGAATCTTCGCTTCGCTCGCTACGCTCGCTACGCTCATCCAATCAACTCGAAAATGTGTGCTACAAAAAGTTTCTTTCGTGCTGCCTTCTAGATAGCGCAGTACCCACTATCTGCACTTTAGTAGAACGCATATTCAGTTCAGGGAATTTAATACTGGTTCTCAGGCGATGCAACTTGTCGATGTTCGAAACACTATTTCTAATTAAGTGTAACAAATATCTACAAAAAAAATCGAACAACTCAATGGTTTCAAAAGGGTTAGAAATAAATTTAAATTCTTGTTACTATGAGCATGCTTAGGCCTATGCACATTTCTCTAATAGCGTGGAACCCAGCTGTCCCCTTCCTTACCTATCCCATGCCCGTAAATAGGTGAGAAACATATTCCACTTTAGAATCAAAATTGACAAACCATTAATCACAAGCCAATTTTTTTAAATTTACCTTGCTTTAGACCTATTGCACATGTATTGTAACCAAATTTGCGTACTCAGGTTTTGCTAACTTGTCAAGCATGACAAATATTACAATTGACATGCAAAAATTTGTTGGAGAATAAAATCTCATTTTAATAATTGTTATATTTTGTGTTAACAAAAGTATCTACATCATTTTCTTATCTCATATCATTTATCTAGATCATTTTTTGCACTTTATATTTTTTATTTTCTAGATAACTTTAAGGAGATCTTCATCTAGATAAATAGTAAATTATTTAGTCACATCACAATCGTAAAAGTATCATCATAAAGCAAATACGTTGGTGCAAACTTATAATTAATCAGATCTTAACATTATTATTGATACTAGCGTAATTATATTATATTTTATAAATGATATATAATTAAATAATTTGTGCAATCAAATTTCCTTTCATGTGAGTAAGCCCATATGGTTCTTCATTAGTATTTGATAGCAACTAACTAATTTTTGTAATGATATCGTTAAATCTGATCAACTGATTGACTCCTTGCTGCGAACACGTTGGTATGTTTGCGTTTTTTAATCCAAAGTTGCTGGTTCACCCGCACCGCATAAATAACTTTGAGTTTTGAAGTCAAAGTCTGAAACTCCTAAACGTAGAGTGTGGGGTTCCGGATTTGCATTGTTTTGTTGATATGTTGAGCTTCACGTTTACTTTTAAGGAAATAGGTTATACACTTAGGGTGACAGAAGTCTCTTCTACATGTTTTGTGAACCGTCTCTCAAAATATTGGATTAAGATCGACTCCCCTTTCTTCACTTGCTTTTCTGAAACTGTTAATATCTTTATTGCCTAATTAAACAGCATCATCACTAGTCACTACCATCAAACTGTTTCTTGCACAAAATGCATTTGTCTTACTCCATGTCCTGAACCTATAAATAAGAAGAAATATAATTTGTAATGTTTGCCCGGCATTAATGAATGGCGCATCCACAGTTTAATATGTAAGCAGTAAACGTACCGATTGTTAATTAAATCAAGGAATAAAAAAAGCCAAGAACTGTACAATTAATTCAAGACTCTCCTATATCAGAACGTTAGCCAGATATAGGACCTGGAAAAGAGGTGTCCTCCAGGGGACACCACAGTTATAGAAGCTGTGCCTGGATTAATAATTATTTTATATTCGTGGTGATTGGGTGATTGGGCTGCGGACTTAATTTAAAAACAAATTATCTACACAATTATTGTTCATCCGAAAATGGTTCATTGGATACGACACAATACATATTAATACAATAGTAAAGATACCACTGTAGTTGTTGAAACCACCCATCAGTTTAGTATCAAAAACCACTGTTAAAACACTACAAGAGAATATTCACAGAGCTGGCTTGAACTTGCACTTGCAGGGGTCAGTCCACCATGTTCGAAAGATGAGTGTCAAATTAAGAAAGCGGGTGTCATCAGAATGGTAAATACGAAATTTATTAATCCCTTCTACGAATTTGTTCACCTGCACTGTACCCAGAAAATAACTCAAATCATTATTTTACATCGAACACTCATCTGCCTCACTGAATATAGAGTTATAATTTTGTCACTAAGACTCAAACAGACTATTTTACATGTTCACCATCAAATTAGTGCGTATTTGCGCATATGCTACCAATCTAACGTGGATTATAAGCATGTTTATTGAAACCATTATCTCTTTGATACATATAATCGACTTCAATGGCATCATATTTAAATCAATTAAATAACAGCTATCATATTTAAAAAAATCACTTGCGGGTGTATTTCCCGATTAAAGATATTGTGAAAACGTTTCATTGTTATAACATATATTAGTATTTCGAGGATAGTAAAACATACTTTAAGTTGGTTTATAATGTGTTTTTTGTAAAGAAGGTATGGAACCTAATGTTATTTATAATTTAAGATAAATAGCACATTTAATTAAATAATTAAATCTATGTAATATGATATATGTAAATTAAAAGTTTGAATATATTATGCATCCAAGTTATTTGAAAGTAAATTGGAAACAAAATATTTTCGGTATTTTTTTATTGACACTAAGCATAAATAGTATTGTTTTTTTTAAATGCAAATTTTAAGCGATTTCCCGACATGTTTTAGAGGTAGATACTGTATTTGGGTAATAAGCATACCTCAAACAACATCAGTGCACAAAAAATTACACCAGTGAAATATACTTACCCCATATGTCGTTGATTTATGAATAATTAAAAATTAATCACTAATTTTCATAAATAATTGGAACCAAGTTAGCAATACGAATACGTTTAAGATACAGACACACCACATAAATATATACATATAAATTGTGGTAAACCATTGCGCCGTTGATAGTGCATTAACTACGTTTATGATATATTTATTAATGCAATAAATTTAAGCCAAAATTAAATTGATAATACTGTAATTGTTAACGGTAGACTTTTCATGATAGTAAAATATGTTGTTACCCGGTACATCGGCAATAGTTGTGCATTTACTAGATTCCTGTAACTGTATTTGTTTACCTACAACTGCAGTTTGATTACACCTATGCAAATCTAATTAAAATGCGATTAAATTGCAATTAAATAATAAAAGGGAGGCTAACCACTAATCCTTAGGGAGGGAAACGGTTGCGGGCCTTGCGGGAACGGGCCTTGTGGGAACGGGCCTTAAGGGAACGGGTCTTAAGGGATCGGGCCTTAAGGGAACGGGCCTTAAGGGAATACACCCTTGTGTAACATGGTCTTTATCAACAGGTAGAAAAGTGGGCTTTAAGGGAAAAAAAAGGTATCGGGCCTTACGGGTACGGGCCTTGAGGGAGGTATCCATTTTATATACCTAAATGACCTCCAATTCGTTGCAACGCAACTTTAAACAAACAACAGCAAACCTTCAAGTACGAATCCCCAATTGAGTTTTATCCTCGCGCCGTGCCTGCTTGGGTGAAACAAGGGCTAAATAGGAGATATGATGATGAATAAGCCCCGCCCCTTAGTGATGGTCGTTCCGTGCACGTAACCGTGTGTAGCATGGACTTTTTGGCCAGGTATAATTTTTGGCATTAAATGCTTTGGTATTAAATTCATTGGCATTAAATGCTAAAAAAAGGTTTTGGCATTAAATTCTTTGGCACTCCGGGAAATCACCTTCCAATAGTACTATTCAACGCGTGAATTGTAGACTGTACAATACTCGTTTGTTGCTCAACTAACCTTGTCAGTTCCTGATCATTTTCGTTTACCGTATCATAGCTGGTGTCTCCAGGGCCCCGATTCATGTACATTTTTATCCCAGGGTTAGGCAGGGTTAAGAAGAGTTAGCGAGGGGCAACGTCAAATCCGATTCATGTACGTTGAGCTAACACTCGCTACCTCGCCCTACCCCTACCTCAGCGAAATACTCCCTAACACCAAGAGTTAGGCGGAGGTAGTGGCTATTTGCACCGACGACGGCAGAAACCTCACCTCAAATGTTATTACGCCAGAATAAATGAGTAATAACGTGCATGCTTTATAAATAGTCGATTATAACAGTAATTAAATGTAGCAGAAGGCTTTGAAGTGTAAAAAGTGCCCTTAATAATACCATTAAATAAAGAGTTATCTGAATGCGTCGTGAGGCTCGTGTTATAAATAAATAAATAAAATAAATTGTATTTAGAGTCTACCCACTCAGTTATATAACTTATTTTCAGTGGGGGACAGTAAATCAAAGCGACCAAGCCAACCCTGTAGGCGCCGACGCAATCGACGAGTGAGCGATAACCAACCAAAGATCGATATTTGTAATAGGAAATATAGCAATCAGTGATATGGACAGTGCGAACACCCGCGGATCCACGCCAGAATCAACAAGGCCGATTCAGAACAACTCTGAATTTATTATGTGCTTCGTTGCTAGGACGGCTCCAAAGTCACCGTTTACAAACTCCTAAGACAAGAACTGATGGACTCAAGTCCAAATCAGAAGTTAAAAAACTTCTGACTTTGACGGGAATCGAATCCTGGACCTTCTGCATTGCAAGCAGATACGCTAACAACAAGACCAACGATGTACCACTCAAAGCCAACGCGAAGGACGGTCGCGTAGTAGTGCGTAGCATGGTCAACTACCACGTAAAGGGTCGCCAGTTCGGAACCCGCTTGATCCAAATTCTTTTACCTTTTAAAATTGCCCCAATAATTGTTTATTTATGTTATGCTACACTCAGTAATTGGCATTTTTAAAATTATTGTCTGTTATTTGTGTGTACTTTATATCCCCGTGCAGACTTTCGTTGTTTGGTCTGGTAAAGAAATATTTCACACAAGTGTCGACTACCAGTAAATACAACCGGCTGAGATATGGTAAAAAAAAAACGGCACAACGACAAAATAATTTCTTGCACCAAATCGTTGTAAAAAATATGCAATTTTTTGGGTTCGAGTCTATATGTTGTTTATAAGACCTTTAACTTGTGACACGTACTAGTTAGGCCCTTATTTGGGCAAAATGTATTTACTGTTCAATATCGCCCTATACTTATGCCCTTTTTGGCGCTAATGACTACACCTAAAGTGGTGAGAAAAATGGATTTTGCACTCCCACACAAATTGGCCCATCAAGTTAATGCCAAGACACAATTCAAAAAGTTACATGTCTATTAATTTCAGATTAAAATAGAATCGACTCACAAACGCATTTTCGATATTCTTGTTTAGTATTTTGGAAAAAAACAATGTGTTTTTCCTAAAAATATAGTCATTGCCACTCGGCCTTACCTCGACCTAATCCCCGAGCTAGCCAGGATTAGCGGTGGTGTGAAAGTTAGCGAGAGTTAGGGCAAGTCAATGCTTCATGAATACCGATTTATGCTACCTCGGAGGTAGCCAAAATTTGTAAACAGATAGGCGGACATTTTTATTTTTGAGCCTAGACGTTAAACTAGAAAAATATTGTTATTGCGCTCAAAAAACATAACAGAAACAGGCATCGACCTAGGCTTAGTTGTAGAAAATAATTTATAATTTAATAGACTTAGTCTATTGTACCTGGAGGCTATAGGCCTGGAAATATGCATAGTACCAATACACGTTTGACAAGCCCTAGGCCTTACCTAGCCTGCATGGCCTTGTTTTGACACACTTCCCTAAAAAATTACAAGTTTCGACGGCTAATTGCAACTTTATTTTGAATCAAAATAATACGATAGTCCTAGGCTATGCCATAACTTACGGCAAGAGTATACGTATTATTTTAAAAATTCGATGATGTACAACACACTCGCATCAAAATTCTCATTAAACATAAAAAATTTAATAAAACACGGCGACATTTAGCAAAGTTCGTCGTCAAACTTACTTAGTTAGATGGCGGTGGAAACCAATGAAACAATCATCTAAGTTACAGTGATAAGTTAATCGTCATTCAAACAGTGACATAGAGCTTGTTCATTGGTTCAACCTAACCCGTCCTATTCTTTCCTTACCTCGCCCTAACTCCGGGTTAAATGTACATGAATCGGGGCCCAGAAGACACTCATGTAGAGAACTTTTCAAGGAACTTGGTATTCTTACTCTAGCATGTACCCTTATCCAATCAGCCTCATTATTCGTTCGCACCAACCGTAACCTCTTCCATCTAAATGCTTCTGTGCACTCCCATAACACTAGAGCCAACCTTCACATACACAGGCCCTCCCACAATCTGCGCCTCTTTGCACAAGGCCCTGAATATCTAGCTTCCACCCTCTACAATAAGCTCCCTGACCACATCAAAACCTCTCCCACCCTGTCTTCCTTTAAACATAAGTTGAAATCATATCTTACAGCAAACAGCTTTTACTCCATCAATGACTACCTCTCCATGTAAATATTTGCAGTTAATTTATTTTGTCATTATAATATTTACAAATTATCTAGAGTATAACCACAAACAAGCACTGTAATTTAAAATTTTCAAATGTTCCCTTAGCCAAAATGATGTAACAAACTTCTATATATAATATATATGTGCTTACAAGCTTCCTTGGATTGTGCAGGTAAATAAGACACATTCTGCTGTAAATCCTCCAATTGCTGTTTTCTGTGCCATCAGCAATTCTTATCACAATATCATATCAATTATTGCTGTATATCCAATTTTTCTTTATTCTTTATTAATTCTTAATCTAGTAGGACATACTATTATTTTCCATCTACTCTACTTTACCATAAACACTAATCCATCAATCAATCATATATATAATTATATATATATATATATATATATATATATATATATATATATATATATATATAATAATATATATATTCATATATATATATATATATATATATATATATATATGTGTTACCATCTTTAAATAATTAAATTTACTTCTTTCGGTTTACCACGTATATTGTTTATTTAATCCGACGTTTCGACTGGATTTCACCAATCTTTGTCAAAGACAGTAAAGCAACTCAAGTAAAAAACCCAATATACAAAAACACTTCAAGAGGGAAACGAAACAAAAACACAATAATAACATAAAACAAACATAATAAACAAGGCAATGCAAAGAAGTTAACTAACAAGAATATTATAACATGTGGAAAGAGTTTAGAAAAACATGTCATGTTATTGATTAGATGAAGTAGGCTAGTCTGCTTGACCAGAACTTGTGGGATGATTTCTTGCTTGACTTCTTGTCCTTGGACCTTGACTTGTGGAAGGTAGCACGGTTTTGTGAATATTTTGACCAGTATGGTTAGTCTGACTTCTTGTTACGGGTCGTAGACTTACAGCAGGTGGAGTATCTTGTTCACAGGTGCTGGGCTCTTGTGTGATGGATGCGGGCCCAATAGCACTGGTCACTGAGCTAGGTGTTCCCCTGGACACACTCGTGTTACTGCAGCACTCTTGGGAGGACAGGCTCATGTGCTCACCCCTGATGCCAGTATCTTGTTCACAGGTGCTGGGCTCTTGTGTGATGGATGCGGGCCCAATAGCACTGGTCACTGAGCTAGGTGTTCCCCTGGACAC
>JAMZAV010003619.1:0-63631 GCA_024449915.1 Sweltsa coloradensis | reverse complement strand
AACAAAATAACAGGCGTTTTCACATTAGACCAAACAAACACATTAGATAGTAGACTGATGACTTCATATAGGGTACCAACTTGGTCAACTAGAATTCCGGACAAAGCTCGAATTTTAGTGGGTACACAAGGGGTCTGGGGGAAGCCCCAGCCGCCGGAGGCGAAATTTTTTTGGACCCTTTTAACCTTCAAAACAGCCGGATACGTAATTTAAAGATCAATGACTTGGATATATTCAAGTTTTAATTCTTCTTTTTGGGAGGCGAATTGCCTACCAGTTCCATCTCACGATACAACAATCCGACAGAAAACACAGGAAAAGGCCACGGTCGCTAAACAAACGGACTAATACTAAGCTGAAATCTCATGTTTCTGCTTGCGCGCCAGTGCTGATTGAGTTACGTTGGCCTTGCCCGGCGGAGTTCAAGTAGCGACTGCGCCTCGCCAAGTGCGCATACAATACAAAGGTTGGGGAGGGGTAGTAGTGAGACAGGGCAGTCACGAGCACGACTAGCTAGGAGTAGGACTACGGAAAGGCGGCTACATGAAAGAAACTAACTTTTATTCCAAATTACCAAACCAACTGATGTACCAACTTTAGAGAGAAAAAACACTAATTCACTGCAATAGGTACTCTAAAATTCAATAAAATGTAGTACAAATATGACTTTTTCACAAATTCCGGACAAAGTGCCGTCCGGAATGAGGCAATTCCTCTTTCCGGACAAAGGGACTGTCCGGAGAAATTCCGGACGGTTGGCAACCCTAACTTCATAGTTTAGGTTATTTACAACCTTCCAAATACGTCTGCGCCTTGTGAAAGTATCGAGTCAACCCCCCACAACATGCATTAAGTGCAAGTGCAGTTGTACAACCAGTCCAGCTTGTGTGAATAAACATAGCTGGACCTAATAAAGAAGATATCTAACGGCAAAACCCGATGTCAGCTATCGCCGGTGGGCGCGGGAAGAGCCAGTGTCGACATCTGAATGGTTTTATCAAAGTTCGGTTATATGAACATAACAACGATTACTAGAACTGTTTCATGCTTCAAATATTTCGTCACAGTCATCGAAAGCAAATATAAAATATTATTTTAATGAAACTAACCCATACCAAAGAGATCCACATGATAATCTTTGCCCATACTAGTACTACTGACAATATTTCAAAAAAATCCATTCATTCCCTCTGGGCATTGAACCGCGGCGGGTTCAATGCCCAGAGGGTCTTCCGCTGCCCCGAGCTGGTAATTTTGATAACTTCTTGAATGTGTTCAGAGGCGGATTTATAGGTACTCGGAAGTGCGCACTGGTTTAGGGCCCCGGGTGTCCAAGGGTATGGGATGTAACCAAGTGGAGAATACATAGAATACAAGTTTGGTATCGTGTATTTTGAATCCCTTTTTTAAACATTTATTTATTTAACGTCTATCCTACGGTTAAAAAACTGATTTACGAAGGAGGACAACTAAATAAATCTAATAAGTATAAACAATAATTGGACTCATCATGTTCTTTTATTCAATTAATAGCCTATATTAAATTAAAGGAAAAGCAATATTTCGGTTACTTTCAGTCAGTGTTGAATTCAGACATTTTTCCTGGGGAGGGCACTCGACTAATTGGAGTGGGCGCACACCAAGTACCATTATAATGTATGGTGGTAAGATGTTCTGGAAAATCTGGGGTTTTAGCTCAGTTTTCTGGTGTCCTTATTTTTGTGGGGACCCTAATTTATTCTGGAGTTAGGCTCAGATCACCAGTGATTTTTCGTTTGTCAGGTATGCATTAAATTAGTCGAAGTTTGAATTATTATTAATTTAGAGATTAATGTCGTACCTTACTCAGCAAGTTTCCAAGAGTTGTGGAAGAATCATAACATTCTCACGTATTTTGGTGTTTTAAACTTTTTGACTGAAACAAAATATGAAAATAGATGTGTATTTTTTACTATTATCTCCAAATAATCCCGCATCCTCCTTAGCAAAAATATGAATATATGCAATAATAAATGTTAATACATTTCTGATAATAGTGGGTATTGAGTGGGACAGGGACAGGGGGCACTGATCAGTCCTGGGGAGGACATGCCTGAATTCAACACTGCTTTCAGTACCCTTCAAAAGGCAACAAACCAAACAAAACATAAAACTCCGTCTCCCAGCCAAGGTCGACACATCTAACAAACACAGCCATCTTGATCTCAATAAAAAATACATATTCAAATAAAAAATAAAAATAATACCACAATCATGCCCACAATAGTTCTATGGCTTGGGGACAAACTCCTCCCAAATTGCCGGGAAATCAATGCTGGGAACACTGATAACTTTATCAGCCACAGACATCAAGGCAGCCTCCTTCAGCCTCCGTCTATGTGAATTTGCTTCGTGTAGAATGATTGAAGCGTCATTCCAGTTCACATAATGGTGATGTGCATAGACGTGCTCCGCTAGTTTTGAGGAGTATACCTTGTGCTGTGCAACGTTGTTTTTATGTTCCTTCAACCTGACTTCCAGAGGCCTCTTGGTTTCTCCAATGTAGAAAGCACCACACTGACATGGAATTGAGTAAACTGCATTTTTCGACGATTGTGATACGTTCAAGGGCTTGGTTTTTGTTAATATACTTCTTAAAGTTCTGGAAGATTGAAAAACTGTTCGTATTCCAAATGGAGAAAGTAAACGTCTGATTTTTTTCTGACAAGTTAGGGTAGTAATCCAGCACAACTGTTTTTTTAATCTTTGGAGGATCTAGAGCTTGACTAATGTCTGCCAACACTTCCATAGTCCTACCTGTAGTTGGAGTAATTTTTCGAACCAGATGACTTTGGATATCCATTATCACAGAAAGCATCATTCAAGTAGGCCAGTTCTTGGTTCAACAAAAAAGGTGAAGAACAGTTAGATGTTGCTCTTACAGAAAGACATTTCATCACACCCTTCTTTACATGGAACGGATGGTTTGAGTCAGCTCTCATGTACTGATCAGTATGTGTAGGTTTTCTGTACACACACGTGGTCAAACTAGTACCGGAACTATCCATTGAAATTAGTAAGTCTAGGAAAGGAAGCTTACCGTCCTTCTCTTCTTCAACTGTGAATGTTATGTTGTTGTGGAATGCATTCAAATCTGCATGCAAAGCAATTAAATCTGCCTGTGTCCCATGATGAATGCAGAGGATGTTTGTCTACATATCTAATCCAAAGATATATGTTGGTGGAGTTTACCTTAAGTACTCAGTTTCAAGATGGTCCATGAAGAGATCCGCAAACCAATGGTGACAAGCAGCTCCCATTGCCAAGCCGTCCAGTTGGGCAGAAGAACTTGTCTTCAAATTGGCAGTAGCATAACATTTGGATTTGGCGATTTGGAAGGTAGTTGTATCCAAGCCATAGAACTATTGTGGGCATGATTGAGGTATAATTTTAATTTTTTATTTGAATATGTATTTTTTATTGGACAAGATGGCCAATTGTTGTTTAGATGTGTCGACCTTGGCTGGGAGACGGAGTTTTATGTTTTGGTTTGGTTTGTTGCCTTTGAGGGTACTGAAAGTACCCTGAAATATTGCTTTTCCTTAATTTAATATTTTATTTACTAAAAGAACAGAGTCCAATTATTTTATACTTATTAAACCTAACTGTTCTAAGAATAGGCCAGCGTAGGCCAATAAGCAATCATTCTTATCAAATGTAGAAATGCTTGTGAAAAGATTCCCGTGACTAGGGTTAATATGTCAAAGAGGCACAGCATAATACCAAACGTGTTGGGTGGTTATCAACCTCAAGTGATGCAAACACAGAATCTGAACCCAGATTGCCCAGACTCTAATATTAAAGCTGAAGCACCTCTTAAAATTATTCAAAATAAATTGCAAGTAAACCCTCTAAAGGCCATGGTGACCAAACAATGTAGACTGGTAGACCGAAGAACCACTGCTACCGGTACCTTGAAAAGTCCTGGTCATTCTTTTGGATCCAAAGTTGTCTCCCCCAATCACCAGCAACAAAGGAAAATTGTATTAATGGCTGATAGCCATGGTCGCTTTATGTCTTCACTTATTTCTCGTGAGTTGAAAGCAAAGAGTGGCTTGTGAACAAGACTCATTTTAAGATTGAATCAAGTATTAAACCGGGTGCAGGTGCGTTGCAAGTAACGGAGGAACTAATGAATCAGATGACACAACTAACGGAAAACGACATTGTATTGATTATGGCAGGAGCAAATGATGTAGGAATGAATAATACCTAATGCCATTAAAAATGCTTTAAGACAGATACCCAGTTACCAGTACTATTGTAAGCCTAAGATTATAGTATCGGAGCTGTTACCTCGCTTTGATGTCACTGACAAAGACCATTTGAAACTACGACCATTAAACCAAGAAATCAACAAAATAAATCACCACATCCATAACCTACTAGGGAAAACACTAGGAGTGTCTGTACTATACCTTAAACATCTTCAAAGGGATCATTTTAATCTTCGAGGTCCGCATCTAAACTTAAGAGGGAAAAAAGTCCTTGCAAAGTTATTTGCAGATAAAATACTACAAGAAGATGTACAATCAGTAGGTAGGTCGATGCGAGCTTCTTCTGGACAGCTGAATGTAAGAGTTTCTTTGTTGGATTCAGAAATAGAGAATGAAGATAGAACACCCTGCATTAGTATACATCTCCGGTCAATCAGCCAAGACGTGGGGAATACCACTGCGGTCATACAAAAGTCAGCTGTGGAAGACAAAACTTCTATTCCTGGTACAGATAAAACAAATAGTACCAGCGAGCTTCATTGGCGGTGGAGTCGATTGTCGTCGTACCAGTAACGATAGAATAGACTCCTTGCCAGATGTGATCTCATCACTTGTTTACACTTGACGAAGAATCTAAGTTCATCAAGACTTCATCTGTTCGCTGCATCGCTGGTCCTACTGAGTCATCCCATGTCTTAACCACATTGACGCCCATGGAAACCTCTGCTCTCCAACTATGGATACTATGGTGGTGGAAACAATAGCCTTGTTTACATGGAGGACTGAGTACGGTATTGAGTACGGTTTTTGTACTCAGTACGTCCATGTAAACACGTAAAAACCGTACCGTACCGGTTGGGTTCGGTCCGACGAAAAGTAGCTACCGTACTGGAAGACCGTACTGAGTACTGCTGAGTGCTATCATGTAAACAGGTTTCTTAGACAAAACCGAACTGAAAATCATATGCCAACCTAAACATAGGCCTAGTACGGTTATACTGTGCTAGTACTACGAAACAAAGGTTGGTAATGGTTACAAATTATTTTCCCTGCACTTTCATGTGACATGTCAGTTTCTTGTTACTAACGTGGCCTACGTATCCAGATCGTTTTTATTTTTAACTTTCCTCTTGGGTAACATCATGGCTAAACGAAATGTGGCAGTGTTGGCAGTTGCTTTTAGTTTTGTCAGCCGCCGATAGGTAGAGTTGATGCTGAACTGAAAGTGAGTTCAGTTTTAGTTCGGTACGAGTCATGTAAACGCTTTGACACCAGATAGAATTCAACGACATCTCGGTACCGTACCGTACTCAGTCCTCCATGTAAACAAGGCTAATATCTACAATCTCTAGCAGAACCAGACAGTCCAGAAACCCCAAGATTACCAAGTCAAGTCTCGAGGCAAAAGAAATTCCAAGGTGACAAATTTTCAGATTCGCAATCGCTAACACTGCCAACCTAACACACAACACGGATAGGGGTGTTTTGTTTCTGCCGGTACCAGAACCACCTTGCCACTTTGTGCTTAAAAAAGAAAAATGCCAAACTAACCTTATCCCACCAATCACAAAGTAGGCCTATAATTAAATCAACTGCTATCAATGTTATAAAAATTGAAACTATATAACAGGTAGTAACGTTATAAATATGAATCATTGGACTTTTTCACTGTTAGTTAACAAAATATTTATTTAAATGTGATATTTCAATTTTTTCCAGAAATCTTTATCAAACAAAATTAACAATTAAAAAACCACAACAGACAGGACAAAAAACATTTACAAATTATTATAAATATGGCTGTGCATTAGTACCAAAAATTATTATAAATATGGCTGTGCATTAGTACCAAATTATTAACAAAAAGTTTATATGAATAAAAATAAAAAAACCAAAAAACAGAACATTAAATTGACAAGTTGAACAGTTATTGATGTATGAAATAAAGCTATTGATCTAGTGATGAAATTGATGGACAGAAACTTTTCCAAATGGCTGGATAATTAACACTAGGCACACTGATTGTATTGGCCACACATGAAATCAAACCAGCTTCCTTAATTTTCTGTGTTGTGGCATTAGACTCATGTACAAGGATTGAAGTGTCTTCCCAATTAATATGATGATGATTTTCATAAACATGTTCTGCGAGTTTTGAAGTATCAATCTTATGTTGTTTCACATTGTTCTTGTGTTCTTTTATTCTTACCATCAAAGGTCTCTTGGTTTCACCAATATATCTAGCATCACATTCGCAAGGTATAGAATAAATAACACCCTTAGATGACTGAACCTCATCCCTAGGTTTAGTCTTGGTGAGAATGCTGCGCAACGTATTAGACGAACTAAAAACAACTCTTATGCCATACGGAACTAAAATGCGTTTGATCTTTTCTGAAAGATTCGGATAGTATCCAATGCAGACCGTTTTATAAATCCTAGGTTTTAACCACTTCAATATTTTTACTCATGTCAGGTTTGATGATATCTGTGGAAAAATAGTCTTTTTTAACCAGTCATTTGAGTATCCGTTATTCTTCATAGCACCAAATATTTTTTCCAGTTCAATTTTTAGGTTTGTGGGAGTTGAACAGATCAGTTGTGCACGAGAAACCAAACATTTAACCATACCTTCTTTAACATGTGAAGGATGATTTGAATTGGCATTCAAATATTGATCGGTGTGTGTAGTTTCCTATACACAGATGTAGAAAACGAATCTAAATCTTTCTTGATGGATACATCTAAAAACGGTAGACCGCCATCCTTCTCCTCTTCAAACGTGAACTTCATCTTAGGATGGTAGGAATTAAGATCTGATAATAACTGCTATCAATGTATTACATCAAAACATCCAAAGTCTAGCAAACTCTATAAATAACTTAGAAATCTTTTTAAATGATCAAATTTATGTAAAAGAACTGAGCATTGGATGAGTGAATACGAAATATCCCAAATAAGTATTCATAATTACACTTTAATTAGTGCATATTGTCGTAAAAAGAAAAAACGTGGTGGAGTAGCAATCTTTGCTAACAAGCTGTTACAAACTAAAGCAACAAAGATACTTGAACTTGAAAAGCTAAGCATTGAAGGTATAATTGAAATAGCAGGCATTAACTTAGTTTTTGAGTGATAGTAAAAAGTTAATCGAAAAAAATTACTATTTTAACTCTATATCGACCCCCTTCTGGAGATATTGATTTATTCATATATACTCTTCAAGCAGTTTTAGAACTTAAGTAAAATTATTTTGACTGGAGACTTTAATATTGACACTTCTCAAAAATCTGTAAATAACCTTAAGTTAACATAACCTCCTACAGTGTTTTAATATACATTTGACTTTAATACATGAAGCTACAAGGATTGATCCTGTTCATTTTACACACACTACTATCGATAATATAGCTTCAAATTTAATTCCTGATCAATTTCGCAGTTCAGTAATTATACGCAATTTATCGGACCACTTTGCTCAACTTATTGCATTTCAGGTATCAGGTGTTAACATCCCCGTAACAAAGATCATTCACAGGAGAATTTTAGCGTTGACAGATACAAATATTTAATAAACGTTTAGGTGAGAGAAATTGGGACCCAATCATGTTAACCAACAACACTATTAAAACCTTTGACATATTTTATGACATATTTTTAAGGATTTTTAATAGGTACTTCATTTCCAATAAAGCATCAAAACTTTAACCTTGCTAACAATAACAATAAAAAGATTACTTCTGGTAATTAAAACTTCTAGGTTAAATTTGAAATGTTTATTTATTCTAAAAAAATTATTTTCGCGATTCCTTTATTTTGCAGTTTATAATTGGATGAGCGTAGCGAAGATTACATTTCACTACACTAGAGAAAAAAATCCGGAATGTTTTTCTTTTTTTCTTTTTTTCTGTTTGTATTTTTTTGAGTCTGGTTAAAAACGATTCCGGCTAAACCGATACTCCAATTGCTATGAAATTTTCTGGAGGCCTTCGAAATCTCTGAACTTAGAAGTAGAACTGCCACGTTTTTGAGCGCAATCGAAAATTATTTTTCATGAAAAAACGCAATTTTACGAATAACACTTACATGCTTTATCCGATTTTAATGATTTTTTTCACAGAACCTTAATTTTATGATTTAAAATATTCGTGTGAAATTTGAGCGCAATCGAAAAAAATTTTTTGTCATAAATATCCCAAATTTGACGTTTTTTTTTCTTTTTTTAAAAAAAGTTCTTTGACTTATAACACCTACATGCTTTATCCTATTGTAATGATTTTTTCACAAGAACCCTTTAAATTTTATGAATTAATATATCGTGTTAAATTTTAGCGCAATCGAATAATTATTTCTTATGAAAATGCAATTTTTCGATCTTTTTCTTTTTTTAAAATTACGATTAATTAAATTTACAAATTTAAGTTAATTTTTTATTAATTGGATGAGCGCAGCGAGCGTAGCGAGCGAAGCGAGATTCCATTCTACTACACTGAAGAAAAAAATCCGGGAAAGTTTTTTTTTTTTCTTTTTTTTTTTCTTTTTGTATTTTTTTTCCGCACGATTCCGTCTAAACCGATACTCCGGTTGAGATGAAATTTTATGGAGGCCTTCGAATCTCTGAACTTAGAAAACTGCCACGTTTTTGAGCGCAATCGTAAAATTTTTTCTCATGAAAATCGCAATTTTACAATTTTTTCGATTGTTTTTAAAATTTCTTTGACTTATAACACCTACATGCTTTATCCGTTTTTAAATGATTTTTGCACAGACCTTTTATTTTAGATTAAGATTTTCCCTTGTGAAATTTGAGCGCAATTGAAAAATATTTATCATAAAATCGAAATTTTACGGTTTTTTTCTTTTTTTAAACAATTTTTTGACTTATAACACCTACATGCTTTATCGATTGTAATGATTTTTTCGAAAGAACCTTAAATTTATAAATTTTAAATATTTTAGTGTTAAATTTGAGCGCAATCAAGAAATTATTTCTTATAAAAATCGCAATTTTACGATTTTTTTAACAATTACGATTAATAAATTAAAAAATAAAAGTAAATCTTTAATTTAATTTAATTTAATTTGATTTAATTACATTTAAAAAAAAATCGACTTAGTAATGATTTTTTCACAGAACAACAGAAAATCCGCATAACACAAATGGCAGCTCAATGCACCAACTACGCTCATCCAACAACGCGCCTGAAAAAGCTTATTTTTATCGAAAGCGTTTGTGAAGCTTCCTAGTTATGATAAAATGTTTTTTCCCGAGCATAACCCCGCGAGATTGTAGGCCTATTGGCCGGCATATAGCTCGGCCTACACAAAAGTTCATTTGCAATTTTATAGACTAGAAATGGTTTTAAAGGCTCACGGACATTAATAATTAGCATAAAATTTTGGCAAACCACAACTCATGTTAATTTACCACCGTGAGGTTAGCGATCAGGATTTTTTACTTTCACATAGGTTGGCTATTCAAAGCCCAAAAAGGGTAATGCCGAGGGGAATGCATTCAAAAAAATACATTCGTGTAACTTTTACAGTAAGAAAATTAGTAATTTATCATAATACAAAGCCCCCACTAAAATTTAATAACGAATATAACGTACCAAACAAATACGTTTTTCCCGTGCATAGCATCGAGATTGACAGATTGTAGGCCTATAGGGGGGGCATATAGCTCGGCCTACATTTAAAAGTTCATTTGCCCCTTTTTTAGACTAGTCACTAGGAAATGGTTTTAAAGGCCCACGGACATTAATAATTAGCATAAAATCTTTACTGTTAAAGCGTCCTAAAACTACTAATACTAATACTAACTAATATTTTTGGCAACCACAACCCACGTTAATTTACCACCGCGAGGTTAGCGATCAGGATTTTCACTTTTATGTAGGTTGGCTATTCGACGCCTCGGCCTATAAGGGTAATGCATACAAGAATATATATATTTATGTAACTTATACAGTAAGATAAATTAGTAACTTATCATAATACAATGCCACCTCTAATTAATAACGAATATAATGAGTAAAAAAAAATACATTTTCCCGTGCGAAACCCCCGAAATTATAGACCTATAGGCCGGGCATATAGCTCGGCTTACAAAGTTCATATTGGCAACCACAACATTCCCTATATGTTACATGTCGATTTACACCTCAAATCTTTGGGAACAGTAAAACACAGCTTATTTAGCGTAGCTACACAAGTGCTAGAGTGCATAAAGGAACAACACAACACTTATAATTCGATGTATTCATTGCTGATTGCCGCGAAAGCAGGGCCCCTGCGCGTGTTATCCCAATGCTTACACTTGTCCGCTGGTAGCCTACATGGCCGGTGACGTCACGAAAATGGCGCGCGACTAGGTGCGTTTCAAAACGCTAATTTGATCAAGAAAACTAAAAACAATATTACGGGCAAACTAATAAATGTAGAGATCCACATTTTTTGTGTGTTCTATAGGGTGTTAGTGGCTATCGAAAAAATACACTGAAAGAATTTGTGCAAATAGCCTATTGTATGTGGAGTGCCTCAAGGATCCATTCTTGGCCCTCTATTCTTTATTATTTATACCAACGATGTTACTTTGTCATTGATGGTTCGGAACTCTTTTCTGATGACGGCAGCTTGATTGTTTAAAGGCTCATCAAGTAGTGTAATTGAAATTAACGCAGAAAATAAAATAGCAAAGGCAAGTGATTGGTATCAAAACAATAAATTGGTATTTAATTCTAATATAAACCAACTTTATTCAGTTTCATTCGTCTCAAAAAACGAAATCATTTAGATAAATTAAATCATATAACTAATGTAGTGGATGGCTTAATTATTTTGCCTGTATCTCACATAAAGTCTCTAGGCATAGTTCTAGATGAAAATCTTGGTTGGTCACAACATTGTTTGGAATTTTGTAGTAAACTCAGTTTAGCTTGCTTCGCAATTAGATCCGTAAAGGAAATAGCAGGTTTAAATGTTGCTAAGTTAGTTAATCATTCCAACTTTGAATCCCACATATTTTATGGCATTGAAGTTTGGGGTCATTCAGTAAATGTAATAACGTTATTTAAACTGCAGAAAAGGGCAATGAGAAACATGTGCAGCCTTTATTCCTCTTTATTCCCTATATATTTTGGAGGCAACCTCTCTTGTAAAAAGTCTTTAACATTCAAATAAACCCGTCTTAAACCATGATGTACACCATCATAAAACTCGTCGAAATGGTGACATTCATTGTACCCAATATAGAACGAAGCTGACACAAAACAATGCTAAGAACTTAATCACATTTCAAAATAAACTAACAAAATTATTAACTAACAAAGCTTATTACTCCATGGAGGAGTTTTTTCAAGACCAGGATTTTAAATGAATGAAAAAGTGGGTGGTTAGGGGCCTGAGGCTACCAAGTCTTGACTTTCAAACCTTCATGTTTAATTTTTTATTTTTAAATTTTGTTTTGTTTTCGTTATTTGTTTTCACTTACAGACCTTGTAAACCATTTATGTGTGTAGGTAGTATGTATTGTTTTGTGTTATGCATGTGCATAATATTGTGTTGAATTTGTTAGGGATGTGCGGTTCCAGGTTTTGGTTTCGTTTCCGGTTCCGGTTCCGGGTAGTAAGTACTCGATTTTTCGGTTCCGGTTCGGTTTCCGGTTTCGGTTCTATCAAAATATGAATAAAAATGTTTATGGATTACTGAGATTAACCACTTGACAACTGAACAGGCCTGTGTAAAAAACTACAAATATCTACAAAATTGACAAATATAGAAGTCTTTATGTGCATTACTTGATATGAATGATAACACAAAATATTTACGTAACAGGACTAAAATATCTATAAAAGTCCAGCGCCGTTGCTGCATCGTGTGTTAGCCCATAAGCGTAATGAGTGCGAGAGAGATAGCTGCGGGGCGATGTAAACTCGTCATAGCCAGGCCGGCTGGCTGAGAGGTGGGCCGGGCCGTGCGCACATCGATGCGCGTACGATCCACTTCACAGCTGACTGTTCACGGGTGGGGAGGGCGGGGAAGGTCGACTGAGAGGTGAGAGGGACATGCGCCGAACCAAGTGCGCGCTCGATCCACCTGGACCGGCTGACTGTTCAAGTTGAAAGCCTTCTACTGGCGAGAAGTCGTGACTTGCGCAGCGAGCGATTCAAATACCCGGAACCGAACCGAAGTCGGTTCCAAATTGTCGCGCTTCGGTTCGGGTACTAAATACCCGTCCCGACCCGAAATTTCGGGTACCCGCACACCCCTAGAAATTTGTATATATTATGTTGTTGTGCTATGTAAATTGTATTATTGTCATTTGTATTCATCAGGCTACACAATCTTTTTGATTGTCTTTGTTATACTTATGTATTACTGTGTCCTGAAAATAAATCTTATCTTATCTCAGTAGTATTAAATAAATCTAATTACCGGTACATAGATTCAGACACAACAATGAACTACAATTAAGAAAATATTTGAAATAGTAGTATTACAACAACAATGTATTAAAACACAACAATTTTGGTAACAAAATTCAATAAGGATATTAACCCTTTCCAGTACAACAACGCCTCTGGGACGTGATAGATCGCCGTGACGCTCTGTACAACAACGTCCTGGGGACGTCGTTGGTGCGCGAGTTCAAATAACCCGCCATATCTCCGGTACCAGCAGTCCTATCGAGTTCAAATCTTTACCGCTAGATAGCAGAAGGTTCCGCGCGTAAGAATATCGAGGCGACTGCATTACCGGCGTGAAACGCGCATTGATACATCCATGAAAAACATCCGAGTTTGTTTTGTAAACACGCCGGCCGTCAATCGTTCCGTCATGGCTGCTAAGCGACCGAAGTTGACTGTTGATGTTGTTAACAATATTCTTTTTGAGAGTGACTACAGTGATTCTGACAACGATGATAATGTTTCTATTTCTAATAATAGTTCTAGTTCAAGTGAAATGGGAGATTCTGACAGTGATGATGTTGATTCAAGTGATTCAGGAGTTTCTAATCATGACGGCGCCGGTGTAGGCGTAGGCCTAGGCGTAAATAATGGCTGGGATTGGATTCGCGATAATAATTATACAGACATGTTATATTTTTTTAATTGATAACTTCTTTATTGTAAAACTATCCTGAAAATTTTAAGTTAATTGGTTGATAACTTTCAAAGCTACAAGCACAAGTGTATATGGTTTCGCTTTACTTTTGACCGCTTGGAAATTAAATAGGTATTCCCAAATAAAATAAATGGAAAATAATCGTACTGGAAAGGGTTAAATGCAATTAATTTATGAATCAAATATAAAAAAGTGGTGGAAAAAAAAGAAATTAAAACTCCCAGTGAAAAAACCCAATTGTAAGCTTGACATGACGACAAAACAAATTGACGTAGTACACAAACTACATTGTTTCGGTATTGCATTCAGCCCACCACATTTTTGTAAAACGCACTAAACGCACTCTAAAAACCCGATTTCCGAATTTTTGCCTGCGGCGCTATTTATGAGGGGCTCCTCACTCATGTCCCCTTGCTTATCCCTTTCCCGTGGATGTACACGCACACACGATGTTCTACTTCCGCCACTGCAATAGGGCTCCAATAAGTATAAATTCGACTCTGAATGTGTTTAATGCTGTTGTTAGTGCATTATAGATCTGATTATCAAACAGCACTGCAATGATAATTTTTAAAACATGCTTGATTCAATTTCAATTTTCATCAAATTTTGGGTAGGCCTAATTGGATGAGCGTAGCGAGCGTAGCGAGCGAAGCGAAAACTTCAATTTCACTGACCCCCAAAAAATTTAGCTCCAATGTTTTTTTGTTTTTTTGTTTTTTTGTTTGTTTGTATTTTTGTCTGTTTGTTAGCAGGATTCCGGGCAAACGGCATAAGCGATCTTGATGAAATTTTGAGGGGACCTTCGTTTTCTCTGAACTTAGAGGTGTATTGCTTTTGGGTACAATCGAAGAAATATTTCTCATGAATATCGTACTTTTACGATTTTTTTCGATTTTTAGTGCGATATTTCGTCACATTTGGGCCGATTCTGACCAAACGGGTGGGGCTACAACGTTCATATTTCACATGGACATTAAGATTATGGTGATGTAGTACCTTTTTAAAGAAAAAGTTGAAAAAGTTAACTAGAATCTATAGAAATAATGGTGTTTAATATTAGTTTTTCAATTTTTAGTGCGATATTTTCGTCACATTTGGGCCGATTCTGACCAAACGGGTGGGGCTACAATGTTCAGATTTCACATGGACATTAAGGTTATGGTGATGTGGTATCTTTTAAAAGAAAAAGTTGAAAAAGTTAACTACAATCTATAGAAATAATGGTTTTAATTGGATGAGCGTAGCGAGCGTAGCGAGCGAAGCGAAGATTCCATTTCACTACACTGGAGAAAAAAATCCGGAATGTTTTTTTTTTTTTTTTTTCTTTTTTTTCTTTTTTTTGTATTTTTGTCTGTTTGTCCACACGATTCCGGCTAAACCAATAATCCGATTGCAATGAAATTTTATGGAGGCCTTCGAAATCTCTGAACTTAGAACTGCCACGTTTTTGAGCGCAATCGGAAAAATTTTTCTCATGAAAATCGCAATTTTACGATTTTTTTCAATTTTTAAAAAATTTCTTCGACTTATAACACCTACATGCTTTATCCGATTTTAATGATTTTTGCACAGAACCTTTATTTTATGAATTTAGATATTTTTGTGAAATTTGAGCGCAATTGAAAAAATATTTATCATAAAAATCGAAATTTTACAGGTTTTTTTCTTTTTTAAACAACTCTTTGACTTATAACACCTACATGCTTTATCCGATCGTAATCATTTTTTCGCATAACCTTTATTTATGAATTAATATATTACTGTAAAATTTTAGCGCAATCGAGAAATTATTTCTTATGAAAATCGCAAGTTTACGATTTTTTTAACAATTACGATTAATTAAAAAAAGTTTAAAAAATTAAGTTAATATTAAATTTAATTTAATTTAATTAAAAAAAAATTTCAACTAAGTAATGATTTTGCCACAGAACAACAGAAAATTCGCATAACACATGGCAGCTCAATGCACCAATTACGCTCATCCAACAACGCGGCGGGACTTAAGCGTTTTCCTAGTTTATGAAAAAATGTGACCTACACATGTAACAAAATGTGCTATATGTTTTATAATTAATTAATTATGTACGTCGAACTAGGGATGTACACGATAATCGATATTATCGATCGATAATCAATAATGGATATTATTTCGATAATCGATAACCAAAATTCATTATCGATTATTGAAATATCAAATATTTGGTCAATAATGCACGAACCAAACTATTATCTCACGTTGTGCCATGCACTGGCTGGGCTGATGGTGTCACACTGGAGATTTATGTTTGGAAAGAGCTATCAGTTGATGACAAAACCATAAACACATGACAGCGAGGCAGCGAAAGGAATGCAATTGTATTGTTTTGACTTACACTTGCCACACTTGAGGTTCCACTTATAGGTCAGAACAGGCTTTGTTGGTGATATCGATATTATCGATAATATCGATTCGATAATGACTACCATTTTGATAATCGATAATGAAAAAAGTATTGATGTGCATCCCTACGTCGAACGTGTAATGTCGCATTGCCGCTGTTAAAATCAATACAAGTTTCTGTTATGTTTGTTACATTTACTTCCAGGTTCGTTTTTTTGTAGTTGCATCGGTATCGGTACACATAATTTAACACATAAGTGGAACTTTGTATATATTTCACTCAATATGTCATTCTTTAAAATTTATATTATAATATTAATATGCTATACAAAACATACGCGGACCATTTACAATTGACAACTGTGGAACTGGAAACCTATCTAATAAAATATTTGAGGGGAAGTGGATAGTGATAATTTATGAGCTCATGCGACAGGCTAGCTCGACTCACGGCGTAGCGGCTGTACAGTTGCAACAAGAGTAGCTCGAGAGACCGACAGTGCAACACGCGCCGCGGAAGAGAGCTGAAAACTTCAATAAATAATAAAAGCTTACAGGTTTCGATTTACATTGTATCATTGGTCATTATCGATTGATATAGCGCTATAGAATACATGATAAAAAATAAAGTTAGCGGGTAAAAGCCCCTTTAATGAAGATTTTCTAGTGTCGGGAAAGGTACAGAAGCAGTGGCGGCTCGTGGACATTAGAACACGTGGTGCTAATATACAGCAAACGTAAATCATGCATAGGGCCTATGGGTTATGTGTGACAGGGAAGGAGGGGTGTGTGAGGTTGTCACAATACCCACCTCCGCCACACAAATAAAAATAATTGAATAACAATTAAACTGCAATCAATTTAAATTAAACAACAATTACCTACAGCGACTGCTGTAGGGTTGAAGACTGACGACTGACGAGTGAAGTGATTGCAAGGGTGCGAGGCTAGCGGGCGAACCTATACAGAGCCCGAGTGCGCGAGTCCCGATAGCACCAGAAGACCGGTTTGCGTTTCGTTTTACCCGTGTTATTCCCTGTCGTTGCGTGCTAAAAGGGCTTAAAAGTCGTCGAATTCGGTGCGGAGCACATCGCAGGTTTTCTACATATGCTTGGTTCAAAACCATCACCACCATGTACTACGCGGTATGAAAAAGTTGACCATCCGCACGGCCGCGGATACTTTGAATACTTAATTTTACAATACCTACACATTGAACTTATCAAAAATCAGTTTAATGGAGATGGATGATTTATGGTGGTGGTGCTACAGCACCAGCGCACAATAGCACGAGTCGCCACTGTACAGAAGGATGACAATTTCATGACTGAAAAGTTGAAAATTGGTCAAACTTCTATATGTATTCAGCTAGGTACTATCTAACGGTAAGCCCTATTTATTTTAGCTCAAGTACACCACCCTGGAATCGGACAAGATATGTACACTTTATCCCAACAACTCTCTAGGAACAGAGCATGTAAATGTTTATAAATGTAGGGTCTACAATGGGCCTAAATGTTTAAATTATTTGTATGTGTGAGACTTAAAGGAGGACTGACATGGTGATGGTAAATTTTAATATAGTATTCTAGATACTATTTAACAACAATATGTGCCAGCATTAGAGCTGTCAGTCAGCATGGTACCTGCCGTTTGTGCGCAGGCCTTTTCGTCTACTAGCATGTGACGACATACTGGCCTAGCGATGATCGAGGCGGCAATATAATACCACACGGCAGTAAACGTTCTTCATAATATCTTTTGCGCATGAATGGCAGAATAACCAAAATGCGTATACATACAGTAGAATATTCGTGCACGATCATGCCGCGTCTCTTAGCGGCTTGGCAATTATTTAATAAAAAATAACACGCGTTTTAACTTTTGTCTCCTCGCTTCCACCTGCCATTCGTGAAAATAGGGTTTCGGGCCTCCCCGGGGGAATTTTCGGCACTCGCTACCGGCCGTTTCGGAAATTTTCAGGGCGCGAGCAAGTAGAGAACTACCCTGTTTCTCTGTTGCACGATTTTACTTAAACTGTTATGCACTAATTCTCATCAAATTCAATATTGCCCTTTTCATGTATTGCCATTATCATTAAAAGCACCATGGTTTGCTGGTTTCGATTCTCATAAAAATGCTATGAACTTTGCTTTCACGTTTTAACTACTAGCCCCTTAGAGTAGCCCTGTGCTTATTATGGACTATCCGGTGGCGAGCGGGGGAAGAAAGAAGCCTGCCGGACTTGCCCAAAACACGTTGGGGCAAAAGGCGGTCGGTGCGGTAGGCAAAAGTTTAAAAACACAAGTGTTTGGGTATTAAATTATATTGGTAAGCCCCTAAACAACGTAATTCAATTCTGTTTGCGGCATTACTTTAAAGCAAATATTCGCTCTATGTATGCAAAAATTGATTATGCTGGGCTTATTTGCGTATCACATGTAAGAATGAACGTTTGCTGCCGTGAAATATTACACTCCGCTTCTATCGGGGCTGAGTGGCTAGACCATTGTGACGTCACACACTAGTAGACAAAAAAGGGAGACTAAATATCTTGAAAACGAGTTGACTTAGAGAAATGCTTTTTTCGGTAATTGTACTTACTTTAGACGTAAATCAACTTGGTTTAAAGCCATGCCAGTCCTCCTTTAAGAGTCTACCGGAGTTTGGCCTGTAGGCCTAAGTTGGTGATAATGGGAGCTTGAAAGAGGCACGGGAGGTGGGATTTCGCAAATGGCGCTCAGAATTTTCGAAAAAATAGCCGTCCAATAGACGGCCGCAGTTGCAATGTACGTCTGTGGCTGCACGATGTACTGCAAAAAGCTCCGATACGGTGCGGCGCCGTGAGTCCGGTCTACGGTCCGCGAGGCGCGAAGCACAAATTATTTCACTCGTATGCAGTCTCGCTCCGTGGATGAGTTATAACAGAGGGTGCTAGATCTAGGGTGATTGAGTAAATTTTATGATCGGGAAAAATTCCAACTTGGTTATTAATGTATGTTGATGATGAAAAATTGTATAAAATCTTACCGACTGAAAACTGTGGAATCGAAACACGCCCGTAAGAAGTATATGTATATTCGAAACGCTGATTTAAGACCACAAAAATTTCTTGAGGCATGATTGGTACTATTTTAATCTACTTATTATTACAAATTTTTTATGCGTGCGTACGTGTAACGTGCCGTTTATTGCGCTATAGCTACGTACATAAGTATACCTAATTTTAAAATATGGTTATGAATACATTTAATCAGGATGATATTTTAGCTAGCTGTGCAAAGCCACCTCCTAATGCAAACCATGCATGATCCATTGATCTGGTAATAAGAATGGGAATTTGAAATAGCTTCTGAAGTAAGCGCTTTTTTTTTTATTATTCATTTGACATATGAATATCAATCGATTGAAACTCGTCACATTTCTACAAATCAAGTCCGTATCCATAAAAGTACAGTATGTATAGTGTACAACAATAGTACCTATCATTGATTTTATGCTTCCGATTTTTTTCTGACTGCATTGACGGAAAGAGAAAAAAGTCAAACATTCTCCGGCCTTTTGATTATGACTTTTTTGTTCTGTAGGTGGCGGCCTAATAAGAAATATAAATTTTTATTATTCGTACAAAACTATTTCCATGATAACCTATACATTAGCGGAAACAACGGCAAGGCACATATGTTATTAATAAAGTAAAAAAAATAATTGTAAAAGGGAAAGAAGGAAACCAATGTAATGTGTGTTGAAATTTTGAAACGCTAATGAATTTCTTTCGAAGTATATTTTTATTTTTGTTTACTTGCGATATTATATTATTATTTCTCGGGACATTTGAAATAACCGTTCACATATTTTCTCTATTCAAGAATGCATAAATAATTTTAAAGCAACACCATTTCTCGCTAAGTCAAATACGTAACGAAGTACATCTTTGATACAGAATGAACATTGCTGCCACCCTTTGTTGTGTCAATTTTATTATTACTTGCCTTTTATAATCACATGTTTACAAAAAATTATGATATTTTGATCAGTTTATAACCATTGTGTAAATGTTGAAGTCCCAACTTCAATTCGGTTTCGATTTCGATTCCCGGGTGTGATCGTTTTGGCTATAATGAGCCAATGAGTGCAGGGGGAGAGCTCGAACCAAGTCCATTTGGATTATAGAAAACACTGTATTAATTATTACTACATGGAATCACGCTCTGGCATTATTCCCTTCGGCCTTGCATTGACGTACTAGAACATCCTCGGAAGGTCGGTAGAAGTGCGTAAAGGTTGTATATAAAATACATACTTATTAAAGTGTTGAATGACTCATCGCCGGGCATTGGCTATGTGTTATTGGATCACTCGAGGTGGCAGGCGGCAAATGCATATTACACGAAAACACGCCTCTCTGTTGTGTCCGTTTGGAACAAATTTTCCAGACCACAAATATTTCGACATGTCTCCAGCATCTCTGACATTGCATTTGTCGAACCCTGCATGGCTTGCTTTGACCGAATAACCGTTAGAGGTAGCTCATGCATAACGTGTGAGACTGATTTGGAAGGAAACGGTTGAATCCCGTCACCAGCAATCCTAGCTGAAAGTTTCTTCCGGGGAATTCTTGAGCCCTTAGGCGAATGCCGGGATGCAAGCCTATTTTAGTTTTTATTTCTAGTGCAGTGCGTACAATGTTTTCACTCATATTCAATTAACAAATTGTGTAATTAGCAAAATATATACTAATTATGTACGTCGTCTCTAATGCTTAGTGGTTGGAATCCGCCCGGGAGAAAAAAATCCTGAGATCTATAATATACCCCGTGGAGCCAATTTTTTAATTTTCTGTTTCGTGAAAACCCCACCAATGCCCTTTTTCCGCTCACCTCGAGTTTACTTGATCTTCCTGTAGGTTCGAACGTGATCTAATTAGTGTAGGTTACGTTCACAGATCTTACGGGAGTACAGCTACTATACCTTCCCGCCTGCTGCAGAATTGTACCAAAGTTCACCCCATTTTAGGGTTAAACAAAATTATACGAACATGTCATCGTGTGGATGTGGTGCGTTTTGTAAATACAATGGATCTACTGAAACACGCGCCATCGAAATAATGGATGTTCCTGTAGAAATCGAACACAAAATAATTCCAAATCTGAGCCCTACACATATTTTTTATATGCACATTACAACAAACTCACTGCGTGAAATGGTCCCCTATTCGAGCGGAAAATTTATTTGGAATGTTTTATTTTATTAAATCCACACAAATATTAAGTTCCATTAAAAAAAGTAAATACAGCCTAATACAAAAATACTAATAGTAGGGCCCTATAATACATTACCGTTTTGAAATACGTTTTAGCATTGTTTCCAACGAAAACAATATCGACTCTAATACATTATATAAGCGAGTATATAATTAAAAAAAATGACTACACCGGGGTTTGAACCCCGGGGCCTTTGCTTTTCGGGCTATGCTCTTACCAACTGAGCTATGCAATCACCAATTAAAAACTGTCTAATTCTTGCATACTTGCCAAGTTTTGATTTCCCAAATTCGTAATAAGTCCCCAAACAGACTTTTAAGGGGCAAACAGGCGGCGCGGGCAACCGGGGGTCTGGGGGCGAGCCCCCAGCAAAGTGGGGGGTCCGGGGGGCTTGCCCCCGGATTTTTTTTTACTATCTTGGTGCAATTTGGTGCGTTTTAGTGAGTTTTGGGGACCTTTTTAAACATTCTTTTTTTTTCTCGGCATGTTCGATGGAGGGGGTTTGGCGGGCGGGCCGTGAGGGGGAGGGGGTTTGCACATACCATGGAAGGCAAGAAACGTGAAATTCACACGGCGCGCCCGTTTTAAATATAAAATAACGATTTTTTGTAAAAAAAAAAAAAAAAAAAAATTGAAAATTTTTTAAAATTGAAAAATTCGTAAAATTGACAGGGCAATCGTTAAAAACGTTTAAATGACTACCGTTTTTCGTAAATTTTACGAATAATTCGTAAAACTTGGCAGGTATGTTCTTGGGCTATTTGTACATTACATGTACGGCAGCTAAGGTCCCGGTTTTAAACCCTGGTGTAGTCACTTTTTAAAATTTTTTTCCCAAAATACTAACATAACAAGAGTCATAGTCGCTTACTTACAAAGCCAAGGTTAAACATCGTATATCCCAACTCTAGGGTTACAGAGACGGTTTGTATTCTCTACTTTTTTTCAGTGCTGCTCTACACACGTTATTAACAATGTACAAAACAGACCAAGAATTAGACAGATTTAAATTGGTGGCTGCATAGCTCAGTTGGTAAGACAAGCCCGGACAGCTAAGGTTCCCGGGCCCGGTTCAAACCCCGGTGTAGTCACTTTTTAATTTCTGTCTAAAGTACTAACATAACAGCGTCATAGTCGCCTACTATAAAGCCAAGGTTAAAAATACATATAAAACCATCGACCCAAGTCAAATATTATTACACACACAACACGAAATGTCTTACAATTACCGTATTCTATAATAAACACGCATGTGACCAATTGTTTTTTCAACATTAACCCTACACACCTACACCACACACTTCTTATATAGCTTATTTTTCATGGGAGAACACACACTTTCTAAGTATGATAAGTAGCACAGAGTCACGAAAAATAATTGAGTGAAAATAAACCAGATTTGCCTATATCTCGATGTGACAGAATTGCGTCGGTTACAAGGTCACTGCATGTTACGAAACGAAATGAACGTCTAGCCTAGCTGGTGTCCGCTTGACACTGGTAATTTACGACTCGGTGGCTGTCATCGGCCTGTAACAGTTGTGCAATGTTGCACAAAAATAATAGTGGTATGCGATTGATGCGTAATTATATTTGATAAATCTTCAAATATAATTTTTATAATAGGCAGATAACTTATCCAGATAAAATAATGAGGAAACACGATTTTAATTTCGTTTATATTTTTGGAACACAGATTGATTTTTTAAATTCTTTTCGGCATAACTCGTTAATTCATGTTTCCTTCCAGAAGAGTTAGAGTTAGAGAGAGTTAGAGAACAGTTAAAATATTTACTTTTCATAACATCGTGGGTGCAAGTGAACCAAAGGCGGAAATCACATCAGAGCGCTTGTTTTTGCAATGTCCAGATATTATTTATAGTTGGCGACTATGACGCTGTATGATGCTAGTCTTATCATAGACACAAATTAAAAAAAGGTGCCTCCACCGGGGATTGACCCCCGAACCTCTGCTGTCTGGGCAGATGCTCTCACCCCTTTTTATTATTAATTTTCCTAACTTAAAATAAAAATGGTCCCGTGCCGTGGTTCAATCCCAGGTGGTAGCACTGTTTTAATACTATTATAAGATATACAATGTTTATTGAAATTGCAAATAAAATCGAATAAAAAACTGTATTCCCATAATGTTTATTATCATCCTGGAAAGTGATTTTCACCGGGGTTTTTAAAACCCCAAATTTTTTTCTCCTATTAGATGTTTATGTTCGTACCCAAAAAAATGGACTTGTTGCCATGAACCCTCCTCCCTCCCCCCACCCCTTCCAAATCAACTTCATATTAGTACAATCACACGCTCAATGGGGGATACACTAAAAATTATCTTACTTCAAATTCACGGCAGTAAACTTGAAAGACTCAGAAATGCATAAATGTAATAACGCCCGTGGCTGGATGTATTAAAAATTGTTCATTCTGTTGTGAAATAATAAAATAAATTGTCCCCACTGGGGAACGAACCCAAAAAAAATACTGGTCCCTGTAGGCCTACATATAATAAAATTTATATTTTGGGGTGCTCCGGTATCGAACAATTGACTGTAAGAGTGCAATAAACATTGACGCCAAACATAGCAATTCATAGCGCAGATATATGCATAATGATTCAAATGGGTGTCCTGCAGTAGTTCACGAGCAAAGTCATGTAGCCAATCAGAACAAAATTATTAACAAAATTACATGACCTGTCACTCAAAGTGGTGAAAAAGCTTGTATCGCTAGGTTGCGCCACTTGCTGGAGTCAAAAAAGCCTAAAATAGCGCCGAAACATGGATTCGTACTTCCATTTTTACAGCGGACACCCCTTGTTCAAAAAAATTTTCAGATTTTTAGAATGCTAGTTGAAAGGGGTTTTTTTAACACGTGTGTTGAGTACTTTTTTCCAAAATGTACTTGGTTTTACGCTTAAAAAAAATTCGCGAAAAAGGGTAAATGTTAAAATATTCCCCAAAAGTTAAAAAATTTTATTTAAAAAACAAGGGACAATTTTGGAAAAAGTACCCAACACACTTTTCATTGGACGTCTTTACTGAGTAGAATAAAAAAAAAAATAGTCCGATATCTCAATCGTTTTCGTAGTTACGATGGAAGTACGGAACCACTGCAACCCCCCGAAATAATACAGGGTCCAGTAGACCCTTAAGATGCGAGGGGAGAGACTGGGAAGACAAGGAAGATATACGATTGTGGTGATTGTGGGAGGATAGAAAGAGGTGCAAAACTGCCAGAAGGGGGAGACGGCGATGAATGATGATGATTAGGGATCAGATGCACATCGATACTTTTTTCATTATCGATTAATCCGATTATCAAAATGGTAATGTCATTATCGAAATCAATATTATCGATAATATTGATAACACCAACAAATCCTGTTCCGACCTATAAGTGGAACCTCAAGTGTGGCAAGTGTAAGTCAAAACAATGCAATCGCGTTCCGTTTGCTGCCTCGTTTGTTTTCCCAACGTCATGTGTTTGGCTTTCGTTATCGACTGATGCTCATTTCCCAACATAAATCTCGAGTGTGACACCATCAGCCCAGCCAGTGCACATGGCACAACGTGAGGGCAACCTCCGTTTTTTTTTTGTTTGGGGTTTGTGCCACTAGACCAATTATTTGATATTTCGATAAAACGTAATCAAAATTTTATTCATTATTGATTATCGATCGATAATATCGATTATCATGTGCAAACCCCAATGATGATGATGATGATGATGATGATGATGATGATGATGATGATGATGATGATGAGATGGTGATGATTGATGATGATGGGTGATGAGATGATGATGATGATGATGATGATGATGAAAGATGATTGTTTAGGCCCGTTGGTAATCTAATTTCTCAGTGTATATGTAATCCAGTAGGCCACTGACTCTTTGTTTACATAATTGTTCTCTTGTCTTTATTCTGTGGTGTTTATCAGTTGCTCGTGGTAACGTTAGCATTCGTTTGGAATCAATGGCGCCACGTTTCTTGTAATCAATATTTCTCTCCTGGTTATTTACGTGTTTTTCATTAATCTAATAAAATATACAGTCCACTTTTACATTGTGTTTTATCTACCACATTACCCAGTCCAAACATTGGTCCATCGCGGGCCCGATAACACCAGCGTAAGTGAAATATACGTAAATACCATTCAGCCTCATCCCAGGATTAAGCATGGCACTATTAACAAGGCAACGTGGTGTCGTAAAAGGTAGGCTCTCTAGGCTTCAAACCTTTACTCAAGATAATTCTCATCAAGCAATATTCTTCGGTGCCAATGCCGAAGTGCTTAGAAGCCAGGGGTTTGAAACTGTGGTTGAAGCAGTGGTTGTGGTAGTCTGGGATCGTGGGATACTAGGAATGATCGGGTTGTGAAGATGCTTGGAATTGGAAAAAGGTACTCTACCCTAATGAGAAAGTTGATGGTCAGTGACACTATCCGGTGGAGCAGAGACATTTTTATTGAACATGTAACTGGGCAGACGACAAAACAACTGATGACGTAAAGGAAAAAAATACTGATTGTATACATATTTTAATTCGTTTTAAAACAAACGCAGAGATTGCGTGATTTATGGTGTAAAAATAGGATTGACATTACGGTTCATCTTAGACCTATTTGTTTGTATGTATATATATTATTGTTACAATTTGAGCGGTGCAAAGGAGTATACATTGTATGCATGTACTTTTTAGTATTATTGTGTGTACCTGATATAGATTATTGCTATTAATTTTAATATGTAACAACAATTGTCCAATTTTACCGTTTATGTGTATGCTGGTGGGGCGGTGCAGTATGTATGGTGTTTTATGCTTTAAAACAATGTACAATGTATTGTAATAAATTTGTATATTTAGTCAACAACTTCAACTGTTATTGATAAATTGTTGGTTGACGAAATGAAATGGGATAGAAAATAAAAAATGATGATGATGATGATGATGATGATGATATGATGATGTTGTTTATGGATAAATGTTTATTGTTTGGGCCCTTTGGAAATCTAATTTCTCATTGTATAGAAAATCCATTAGGCACTGACCTTTTGTTTACATAATTTTTTCCCTTCTTGTCTTTATTCTGGGGTTTTTATCAGTGCTCGGGGTAACGTTAGATTGTTTGGAATCAAGGGCCACGTTTTTGTATCAATTTTTTCTCTCCTTTTTATTTACGTTTTTTTTCATTAATCTAAAAAAATATACAGTCCATTTTTAATTGTGTTTTATCTCCCCACTTTAAACCCAGTCCAAACTTTGGCCCCAATCGCGGGCCCGATAAAACACCAGCGTAAGTGAAATTTTACGTAAAATAAAATTCACCTACCCAAAGGGTTTAAGAGGGGAACTTTTAAAAAGGAAACGTGGGTGTCCGAAAAAAGGTAGGCTCTCTGGGGCTTCAAACCTTTACTCAAGATAATTCTCATAAAGCAATATTTTTTGGGTGCCTTAAATCCCAAAAGAAAGTGTTAAAACAGACCGGGGGCCGATTTAAAAAAACTATTCAAGGAAATTTTGAAAGTGGTGGGGACGGGGGAGAAATGCCGAACGAGGGAACGCATTCTATTGAAGAGAATTTTTTTGGATTTTGAGGTTTTATTTTAGGGAAAATTTTAATATGTTTGGGGATAGATGGAGAAAAAAGATGTATTCGTTTAGTACTGTCGGGTCTTTTTTTTCCCGCCTTTCCAAGGCCCCTCTACAAACTCTCCACGGGTTTAACCAAAATCAAATAAAGGGTTCAAAAAATACAATTTTTAAACATGACATTTTCCCCCCTTTTTTTTTCAAATGAATTTTTTAAACTTGGCATAAAGGCCCAATTTCTTTAAACTGAAGGTTTTACTTTGCTTTAAAGTGCATTTTCTATTCTAGGTTTTAATTTGGCATGAAGTGCTTTCTTTAAACTAAAGGGTTTTTAACTTTGCATTAAGTGAAAATTTCTTTTTCTATTTTTATTTGGCATAAAGGGTGCATTTTCAAATTCTGGGCTAGCCCGTATTCCTTGCAGGTATGCAGGAGGTTGCGATTTCGTTGTGGACGCGGGGGTTTGCTGGAGCTGGTTTAGAGACTCTAGCGGGAGGGTTCCCGGGAAATTAGGGTTCCCTTGTAGATGATCATGCAGTTCCTCTTTTTCCCTCTGAATGTTCTTTTTTCTTCCGGGGCCCATGGGTTTTTTTTTTTGGTGGAAAATGGTTTGAAAAAGGAGGAATTTCGGGTTATTTTTTTGGGTTTTGGGCCCTGGATGCGATTTTTTTTGGAACCATTGATGAGGTTATGGTGTATGGGTATCGAACGGAGGTGTCAATTTGTTTATTTTTTTTTTTGGGGGGACAAGTACCAAGTCTCCAAGTTTTGAATTTATTTTGGGAAAACCCTTTACGTTTTGGGGTCGGCGAAAAAAAATTGAGGGGGCCTTTTTTCTTGTCTCCGCGTCAGTGGTTGAAATTTAAAGATTGTGGGTTTTGATACCCTCAGCAGAAGGAGTTGTGGTAGAGTGGTCTTCATGGGGCCCTTCCCCAAATAGGCTGTGACGGGGGGATGCCGGGGTTTAAATGCGGTGTACCCGGGTATTGTAAGGGAAAAGCATCTATTTTCAGTTTGGATTCAAGTTTGGATAGGTGGGCCCTAGTATTTTTTTGCGTAGTTTCCCTGAAACGTTTTCGCTCTGCGAGCCCGTTTGCTTGGGGCCCAAATAGGGGGTGTGAAACGTGGGTGCCCGAAATTTTTAACTTTAAATGCAAAATCGAAAACCCTTGGTTTTGAAGGGAGGGCCTTTTGTCGATTTTAGCTGAGCTGGTATCCCGAAAAAGTAAACAATCGCCGAAATTTTTGGTATTACTATCTCGGGCGTGGTTGATGAGTTTAAATTTTCCCACGATTGGGTAACGCGAATTTTCGTCTGTGACAATCAAAAGGGTACCCCCCTTTGGGAAAGGGTTTTCCGTCGAAATCAATCGCTAATTTTCCCCCAGGATGTTTGGGGAATTGGGTTGACATGATGGTTTTTCTCTTAAATTTGGGTTTGGTAATTGGGGGGCAGGGGTTTGGCAATTTTGATTTCTTTTTCCACGCCCCGATCGATTCCCGGGGAAAACCACATTTTTGTACGGATTAGTTGCTTGGTTTTGGGATATCCCCAGATGCCCCGTGGGCAAGTTGGCCGATTTTTCACCACGAAAAGTCTCGGGGTTTAAACTATTAGATTGTTTCGAAGGAGAAGCCGTCACCCAGTGGTGATCTCATCGATGATTTTCCAAAATGTTTGTAGGGGGTTTATGTTTGAATTTCCGGGGGGGGGGTTTGGTGATTGTATGATTTTTAATTAAGTCCTAAAGGGTATCGTTTTTGTTTTGTACGAGTTTGACTTCTTCCAACGACATTGCTTTTGGGACGGCTTTTTCCGGGGGAGACAAAACGTATTTTCTGTACTTTTCCCTTGGGGGGCCCATAACAAGTTTGCCTCAACCTTATCCGGATCGACCTCGTGCCCTTTTTTCCGAAAAAAATTTTAAACCAAAGAATTTTAGTGTAGATTGAAATGAATGAACATTTTTTTAAATTGAGAGTGAGATTCGATTTTTCCAAACTTTGGGAATTCCCCGGGGTAGTTCTGCCCTGTGAAATTTCTTGAGTATCCCCCATAAAACCGGATATCTTACTGAAATTTTTTCACACCTTTTTAAAATTGTTAAAGGGCCTGCCTGATAGTTTTTCTTGAAATATTTCGCTTGCCGCCTTTATACCCAAATTAAAGGGGCTTTAAACCTTCTTAAAAACCCATATGTGTCGGAAGGTGGTTAGAAAATGGACTCTTTATCCAGCAAAAGCGGTGGGAGCCCTGGTTAAAAATCTAATTTACTGAAGACTTTTGCTCCATTAGTTGGGAAAAAATAAAAATCGTCAATTGTTGGGGGTTTTATGATTCTCCGTTTTAAAAGGCCCAAATTTTGGCGTCCCCATGTCTACAACAGTCCCAATTGTACGGGGGTTTTGGTTTTGGGACGGCACAATGGGTGATACCCCTGGGGTTTGGGAACCCTACACCTTTTCATAACGTCCAAATTTTTTCGAGACGTGGGAACTTCCTTTTTTACGGGCCCTTTCGTATGTGAAAAGGAATTCTTCGATGTTTTTGTGGTAATGGTTAAATTTTGGTCAATGTGTAGTGGACTTGGAAATTTTCGAGTTTAAACCCAAATTCCCCCTGAAAAACTTTAGGGAATTTATTTTTGGGACATTTTTTTGGGGAAATTTGAGTTTTTTGGCAAATCCCACCTCTTGAGTCTTTATTTCGATTTAAATTTAAGACTCATTGCTGATTTAGTAAAATTTGAAGTGGGACCCCTATTTCCCCTTTACAAAATACAAAAATTGCTTTTGCTTTACTTTTGTTCGCTGGTGGGGAGTGGCAAGAAAAATCCTTTACAGGCCTGGGTTTTTTGTAGAACCATACGAGAATATTTTTTTTGAAGTTCCTAAATGTTTTCATTGGGGAAATTTTTGATTCTCTGAGTATTCTTTCAAATAAGATTGGGGACTGAAACACCAGTGTCCCAAACGAACGGGTTTCTTGTGCCCCAATTTTCCCCCAATATTGACTTTGGGGGGTTTTTGAGCCACGACAGTGATTTGCTTGACGAAATTTCAAAAATTTCCCCCTCCTCTGATGAGACATACTGTTTCCATCGCCCCGTTTAATAGGCCCAGAATTTTTTAATGACTCTTCTGTGGGAGGGGTAAAAAGGAGTTTTGCATAGGCCCCAGGCCCCAGGGGGTCCTCTAATTTACTCTGTAGTGGTAGAGTAAACCCGGGGTATGCATTTTATCTTGAATTAATACCTTTTTAAAATGAACCCCGCTTCTGGCCGATGGAGCATACTTTTTTGTAGGCCGGGCAAGCTAAGCGTCCTCCCCCCGTGTGGCCAAAACTTGATTTACAGAAGTAGCATTTTCTTGTAGACATTTAGCGTGATGGCCCCGGGTGTGAATTGTCTGAAAAACCCGGCCGGGCTCTGAGCAGTGATGATAGGGCCCGCCTGTATTAGGCCGGGGCCTGTTGAATATGGCTGCATTTACTGGGTTTGTTTGGCCGATCTAGGCCTAGATTTTGGGGAAACCTACTGCAAATTTAGCGCTCCACGCTCGGGTTGTTTCCCTTTACCTGGTGAGAATTTTTTTCCATGCGCTGGGCTTTAGGGGGTCCGTGGCTTCATAGGGACAGCGTGTCCTTTTAAAATTCCCCTAAGTTGGAGAATCTCGAAGGGATACGCCGTATTCGTTTGTTTTTTCGTGTGGCATTATTTGAGCCTTATTCGTTTTCTGGATTTTGGAAAATTTGGGATTTTTTTACAGTTTCAGTAATCTTTCATGAAATGGGGCTATTGATTCTGGTTTTTTTTGAATTGTCTGCCCGAAGGGGAAAATCTCGAAGTCTAATTTTTTTTTTTGGTTTTAAGTGTGAGGGTAGGCGTTGTGCTAAAAATTTTGTAGGACTCTTCCCAAGCCTTGGTTTCCCCTGGAAATGGACCTAGGACTTCGTATTTTTCCTCCCCATTAGAAATAGGAACATGTTTTTTTTTCTCTGCATTGGGATGTTTGGGGCTTTAAAAATATGTAAAAATCTTTTTTAGCCTTTTTTCCCATTTCGGGGGATCTTTGGTTGAAAGGGGGAAACATTGAGGATCCACATTTTTGAAAAAACGTGGTGCACTTTTTTTTGAGGTTATATTTTAAAAAAAACACTCGAAAACTTTTGACTTTTTTTAAATTTCATTTTTATATTTACTTAAAAATACTTTTTAAATTTTATACCCGATACTCGTCCCCATTGTTATGTATGAAAATATGTAATATGATGGGGATAGATGGGAAAAAGATTATTGTTTAGTACTGTCAGGTCTTTTTATTCCGCCCTTTCCAAAGCCCCTCTACAAACTTCCACAGGTTACCTAATCAAATCCAAGGTGGCTAAAACTACAATTTTGAACATGACGATGGGGGTTCAACGAAAGCTGAACCAACTACAAGAACCAAGCTGTAAATGTCAAATCGCCCTGCATCGCCCCCCGAAGTCCCAAAAAGGTATAAATGTCAACCTTCCTAGAACGACTTGCCAAAACATTTGAAGGCAGTACGAGACTTGGACATCATTTGGGGACCTTTTTAAATCAAGGGGGCCCCAAATACAAAATCTCAAACTTTGCAGAAGTTCCAGTTTTTAAAATCTGCTCTAACGGGGGCAGCAGCGGGACGGTCGCATCTCTTCCACAAACACCCGAAAATTACAATAAAGCCTGGAAATACATCTGACAGGTATACCAAAAAAGAGCTTTGACTTATTAAAAAAAAATTTTTGGGTTTTGCAAAATTTGGTGGTGGGTAGCATCACGACTGGTGAGTTCCAATTTTTAGAAAAACGTGCGTGCTCTCAAGGCGGGCAACCAATAGACCAGTGGGACCTTTGTTAGTGTTTTTGTCTGTGAAAAAATTTGACAGTGAAATAGGGCCAATGGGAAAACTTTCGTTAGTACTTTCAGCCCTTTCCCAAACGTTTCAAGAATGAAAACATTTTGGGGGAAAATCGCATACGCTTTTTGGAGTATTGAGTTTATCAATGAAGGCCTGGGCCCAAATTTCAAGAGATACCTGGCAAGCAGGTTTATTTGTGTTCCCCACGTGCCCACATTGTCAATTTTAGGTACAGAACATGTGGCTTGCCAAGAAAAATCCAAGTTTTATCATTGCCCAAAATTTTTCGGTCTTTCTAGTGAGGAGCGACAGAAGTTAGTGCCAAAGTAAAAATTTATGTTAAAAATGTTTTCAAAAGGGCACAGTCCAGGAAATGTAGGGCAAAAACATGCAAAAAGGTCATAAGAAACATCACAACTACTTCATTATGAGAGGCATTTAAAAACTAAAAACCCACTCAAAGATTCGCTCACATGTCGCCCCCCGCAAGCAGGGGTTTAATCATCTAAGCAATGGTAAAAATACAAAAGTCAGTGCTGTTGCAACGTTGTAGTGAAGTAAAGAATGCGCGCGGTGACTATTTTAACGTCGGCTTTGTTGACTCTGGTACAAGAAAATTTCATTTTGAATCTTGTGCCAGCGAATAAAATTTAAAAAGTGGTGGGTTGTACAATTCCAATTTCAGGGAAGGTCATCAAGTAAAACCCCCAAGTAGAGATGGTTGATTTTGCCATCGCTTCGAACGGTCCGAGTGAAAAAACATTCCGCAATAGTCTTTAATAAAATACCAACAATTTTCGAAGTACAGTAGAAACAAAAAAGGGGAGTCACCCCCACTTGCATTTCTGACTCAACTTAACATCTCTTCTTCAGGGCATATTTTTGGGAGCTGAGGTTTTCTAAGAATGGGTGGGGAAAGTAAGGGGTTTGGGTGGTACTCCTACTGCGCTCAAATGAAATTGGATGGGTCGTGTCGGAGCCTGTAACTCTTAGAAACCCCACAACTTTCCTCTAATATGCTGCAATAGCTTTGGACCACAAATAAATTAGGGAGCTGGAGCAAGTTCTGACATCCCAGCATATTCCCAGAAGAAAAAAAAGTGTGTGTACACTACAAAACTACACACTTTTGTAAAGAAACCGGGGGTACGAACGAAGTTTCCCCGTCGTGAGGTAAAAGAAGCTGGTGAATCAAAAATCGACGCAGAGGATTTCAGGATGGGGGGGCCCTCTCAAGAAACTCAGTTTGGCTTCGAAAAAAAAGCATCCAATCCTACTTCCACGATGCATCATCTAACAAATCAATTTTTTCAAAGGGAAAGGAATCCATGGGATTTTTATCCCCGCTACGTATCACTTCGGAGGAGTGGGATGCCGGGGTTTAAACTACAAAATATCATTACGCCGTGTGCTAGGCAATCAAATCTCGTTTGAAGAATTATCATATATTATTTCAAGTGGGAAACGGCTTTAAAACTCGACCTCTGATCCCCTTTTCAAGTGTCCAAGATTTGCTCCTCTTACTCCCGGAATTTTTTAGGGAGCTCACTATTAAACATTTCCTGAACCAGATATGCAAGAGCAATATCAACCACTAAGAAGGTGGGAAATTGCACAACAATGCACTCAACAGATCAGGGAAAAAAGGGTTAATGAATACATTCTCAGCTTCAAATCAGGGCGAAATTGGAATTCCCACAAGCCAACATACATTAAATCTCGTCATTAAAAGAAGAAAACGCGCTCCCAATAAATGGAACCTTGGAAAAAATTTCCCTAAAGTGCATCCTGGAGCGACGGCAAAATTGAGGTTTTTCATGAAGACGGAGAAAGGAGTTTCAAAAAGAGACCAAAGTAAAATATTTTCATGATACCAAAAATCGAGGTTTTTGGGGAAATGTTGACTTTTTACAAATTCAAGGTGGGGGGCATGTTTAGGCCCGTTGGTAATCTAATTTCTCAGTGTATATGTAATCCAGTAGGCACTGACTCTTTGTTTACATAATTTGTTCTCTTGTCTTTATTCTGTGGTGTTTATCAGTTGCTCGTGGTAACGTTAGCATTCGTTTGGAATCAATGGCGCCACGTTCTTGTATCAATATTTCTCTCCTGTTATTTACGTGTTTTTCATTAATCTAATAAAATATACAGTCCACTTTTACATTGTGTTTTATCTACCACATTACCCAGTCCAAACAATGATGATGATGATGATGATTGGCTCTACGACGTCTTTTGAGAGTGGCTGGGGATGCAGCCAAGTGGGCAGGACTGACATTTAACCCAAAGAAGTGTGCTTCGCTTAGCATTGACTGCAGAAAAACACGAGATACGCTTCCAACTGTATTCCTCATACAAGGTACTCCAATGAAAGCATTGAACGATGGGGAGGCGTACCAGCATCTGGGCGTTCCTACTGGATTCAGAGTCCAACAAACGCCAGTAGCTGAACTGGAGAGAATGTGTGAAGACCTACACAAAATTGATGTTTCTCCGTTAGCACCCTGGCAGAAGTTAGATGCCGTAAGGACTTTTCTCCTCCCACGGCTTGAGTTTATAATGCGTGGGGGAGGGATGAGAAAGACTGCCTTTTATAAATTTGACCGCAAAATGAAGGCGGCCGCGAAACGGTGGCTGTCACTCCCTCGACGTGCCAGCGCAGAGGTGGTGTACATGCCCATGGCAGAGGGGGGTGCAGGCCTGTTACCAACTAATGACTCTGTAGATGTGCTGGCGGTAGCCCATCCGTTTCGGCTTCTTACGGCCAGCGATCCACTTTGTAAGGATATTGCGTGGTCCTCACTAAACGAGGTAGTTAGGAAACGTATTGGTAGAGAACCAACGGTCCACGACTGTTGCCAGTTCCTTTCGGGAAGCATGGTTGGTGATCTGGGAGGTAGAAGTAATGACTTCAGTTCCATTTGGACTAGAGCACGTAATGCTACAAGGAGGCTACAAACACGCATTGGGTGTCATTGGGGGTACAGTGAGGCAAGAGGTGAGATAGCCATTACAATAAGTATGCCAAATCGGACACCCGATAGGCATACTATACCGCCAAAGGCTCGCGGCTATTTGGCTAACCAACTAAGAAATGGTCTCCGTCACAACTATAAAGAAAGACTTCTTCGAAAGCCAGACCAGGGAAAGGTGTATAGACATTCTAGTAAATCTCAGGCTAGTAACCATTTCATGTCAACTGGGCGATTTACACGGTTCTGTGACTGGCGGTTTGTTACAAAGGCGCGATTAGATACAGTGGGGCTAAATGGTACTCGGAGGTACGGAAATGCTCCTACTAACTGTCGCCGGTGTGACTATGGGCACGAAACTTTACCACATGTTTTGAACTCGTGTCGATATCATACTGCTGCATGGACAGAGAGACATAATGCTGTGTTGAACAGATTAGTTAAGGCTATTCCGAGGAATCAGGCAAACACAATCCGAGTTAATCAGAAGATTCCAAATTGCGATCTGAGGGAAAGACCTGATCTAGTTATTACGAACATCCTAAGGTAACAACTTTAAATTAGCTGCAGTTGTCATCAGCAGGTGAAAAGTTTTGTCGCCCCCAGCCCTTCAGGCTGGGATTTATGTTCTCTTTGCTTTCCCAACCTGTCAACCCTTCTCCAATCGAACATCATAACAAAGAAAGCTTGTATAGTGGACGTTACTGTACCCGCCGAGAACCACGACGACGCCTTGTTAGCTGCTCGAGATTACAAGATCAGGAAGTATACGCCACATGCCGAAGTGCTTAGAAGCCAGGGGTTTGAAACTGTGGTTGAAGCAGTGGTTGTGGGTAGTCTGGGATCGTGGGATACTAGGAATGATCGGGTTGTGAAAATGCTTGGAATTAGAAAAAGGTACTCTACCCTAATGAGAAAGTTGATGGTCAGCGACACTATCCGGTGGAGCAGACATTTTTATTGAACATGTAACCGGGCATCGACAATACAACTGATGACGTAAAATAAAAATAAATAAATACTAATTGTATACATATTTTAATTCGTTTTAACAAATGCAGAGATTGCGTGATTTATGGTGTAAAAATAGGATTGACACTACGGTTCATCTTAGACCTATTTTGTTTTGTATGTATATATATTATTGTTACAATTTGAGCGGTGCAAAGGAGTATACATTGTTTGCATGTACTTTTTAGTATTATTGTGTGTACCTGATATAGATTATTGTTATTAATTTTAATATGTTAACAACAATTGTCCAATTTTACCGTTTTATGTGTCTGCTGGTGGTGCGGTGCAATATGTATGGTGTTTTATGCTTTAAAACAAAGTACAATGTATTGTAATAACTTTGTATATTTAGTCAACAACTTCAACTGTTATTGATAAATTGTTGGTTGACGCAATGTAATGTGATAGATACTAATAAATGATGATGATGATGATGATGATGATGATGATAAATGAGCATCCAAAAGACCTTAAATGAAAGGGCACACGACATCAATACCCTATACTAGTGAATACCCTTGGCCTTAGGCAAACACAAAAAACACAGCTTATCCTTTTTCATCACCGACACAAAACTCAAAAGATGTCTCAACGACCACTCCTTCAGTCCATCTCTCTCTAGGGCGCTACAGTGTACCTCAGTCAGTCTGCCAAGTAACCTTGGACCTGGAGCTGGAGTACCTTCCTTGGAGTACCTAAGAGTAGGTAACCTTTACAGACATTCTCAACTGGGGTGCTCATTGCTGTGACGTCATCAACCGTGCGCGGTTGCGACTAAACTTACTCGTGATGCTTCCTTTGTGCCTTCCACTTGAAGATTGGTTGAAGTCAATTTTGATGGTTGAGTTTGGAAGGCTATTGACATCTAGGCTGGCAAGCTTTTGTCTACCTACTAGTTTAGTTTAAATTGTTGTCTTTGTTGTAATGTTAATCTAAACTTGTATCTCTGTAATCACTGTATCAGGCTACAGAGGGCCACACTTGCCCTGCATTAGTGTCCCTGCCCTATGGGCAGGTAAAATTCATTAAAATAAATAGGGTCTTAGAATGCTAAGTGGGAAAATGATCACCATTCGCTAATTAAAAAGTGAGAAAAATGTGAACAAGACAACCTATTGCAAGTTTACTATGTACAGTGCATAGATCTAATTACCCAATACGGAAGGTAGACTTTTCCTTCATCAGCTACAAACTCCAGGACTCCAGAGTGAGTAATTCTATTAGTCTTCTTGTTCGTTAACTTGAACAGCATTGGATACACAATGTTGAGGCGTGTCAATTGGTCCAGGGCTGATGGAGGCATTATAACTATAATCAGTGAAACATTATTATTGTAACAGTAGTTGGTGTAGAAGCAGTGGCGTAACTAGCCCTTGTTTTTTGTGGGGGGCAAACATTTTTATGACCACAAACATTACCTATGTAGGCCTATTCTGGTACAATGGGGGTCTGTAAGACCCCCCCCCCGCATTCAACTAGTGCGGGTCTGGTGGCCGCTTTTCAACTCATTATCAGGTGTGCAGTGGTGTAATCAAAAATTTATTTATGACCGTACTCTTTTTCGTGAGTAAAGAACGTGAATTTAGTGCGGGTCCGGGGCGCACAGCCCCGAAATGTTTTCCGATTATAAGAATGTGATTGAAGGATTTTAACGAGTTTTAGGCATGTTTAATAAATAATTTTATTAGTATTATTTACTACAATACAGAAATAAAAAATAAAAAAATTGGTTTTGTGTTTTTGGTCTGTGAATGAGTTATTAGTTTTGTCTTAATAAAAGAATAGAATAGATGATTATCACAAACTGTAAGTTTAATATTATTACTAGTATATATACTACAAGTCCGTGATAAAAAACACGTTTAAATTAGTGTTTTTGTAATGGTTGTTTTATTTTGTTACTGATGATTGGTGTGATTGCAAAATAAGATTATATGCTTTGACTAGACATTGGATATTTCCTCATTTGTTCTACAAGAGTATAATAATATGCACTGCATACAGCGTATACCCTAACCCACACATAACAAAAACTTGTTAAAATACAGCCAAACCTTACACACTCAAAAGAAATGAGATCTAAAAAAAGGGCCAAGCTCATCTACCCTTCCACATTTGCGCATTCTTAATTCATAAACGTACAGTGTCCCGTAACAACATTCTTGAAAAGCTTGGCAAAATAGAATTTGCAACTATTAATTTAAACGTAATAGTTCAACCAAATTCTTTTTTTCTAATTAATTTGAACGTAATGGTCATGCAAATTCTATTTTGCCAAGCTTTTCAAGGGTGTTGTTACGGGACACTGTACGTTTATGAATTAAGAATGCGCAAATGTGGAAGGGTAGATGAGCTTGGTCCTTTTTTTAGATCTCATTTCCTTTGAGTGTGTAAGGTTGGCTGTATTTTTACAAGTTTTTGTTATGAGTGGGATCTCATTACTTTTTCAAGTTCCATTGCAAAATTATTTGTTAAAATATAATAAATTTATCAGTCGTTTTAATTGCTATGGTATTACCAATTAACAATAGAATGAAAAAATAAAGTGGTACAAAGAATTGCTTTTTGTAAACAATGTAGGCGATTATTGTCACGTTACTATAGTTCCTTGATTATTGTATGCCTGTATAAGGCTTATTTTAAAACCTTTATTTGGAAGCCTTCCAGCAATTTTAAAACTTTTTCTTTTAAAGGGAATTACATCACTATTCCCTTAATGTCCATGTAAAATATGAACGTTGTAGCCCCACCCGTTTAGTCAGAATCGCTGGGCAATTGAAACTGACGAATAAGATAGTAGCCAGTAGCCAGTAGTAACTAACGTCCTTAAAGTGATTTTGAGCATGTTTCAAGTCATATTTTCACCAAGAAGGAATGCTCGTACCCCAACCAAATTTGGCATGAACCTAAATCCCCTCGATTTTGATAGTTTGTAAGTTCACATCACGTTTCATGATGGCTGGTTGACACCTCGAAATCACCCCAACTCTGCTTGCTGTATAAGGTGCCTGAGTGTGTAGCGCACCGCGGCTTGGCTGCGGCGCCCTAAACGGGCACCTAGATACCCTGATTTGTATTTTGTTTTAGGTTTACTGAAAGGTATACCCCACAAATACAAAAATTTGTAAAAAAAAAAAACGGCAGCCAAGCCAAAAGTCTTCTGCTGTGAATGCTGTGAGATATAGAAGTTGAGCCAAGCTTTTCATTCTTTTTCCCTAGTTTTGCATTGAAAAGAAGTAAGATCATTTCGCCTGTTGACGAGCGCCAAGCCAACAATTTTTGTGGTAAAAAAAGTAAAGATTTGTTAAAAGTCAATGGCCAAGCAATTTTTTTTTATGATTTTGAGTTTAAAATTTTTACTTTTTTACCACGAAAATGGTTGGCTTGGCGCTCGTCGTCAACAAGTGAAACGATCTTATTTCTTTTCAATGCGAAACTAGGGAGAAAGAATGAAATGCTTGGCTCAACTTCTATATCTCACAGCATTCACAGCCAAAGACTTTTGAAGGAGGGCTTGGTTGACGTTTTTTTTTTTTACAATTTTTTGTAATAATTGTGGGCGATAGGTATTACATCTTTTTGCTGTTTGTTTTCTATCTAGGCATGAAGATTATAAAATTTTTTCAAGGAGTAGAGCCTTCAAAAGTGTGTTGCAATGACAGATATTGGCGGCTTGTTTGAATTTGGTCTTGGACACCGCTCATAGTGTCGGATTTCTGACTTTTGTTGCGTTGTGCGCAGCTCACCATTCCCGCTCTGTCTGTCTCTCTCTCACTCTCCCTCTCTCTCTCCCTCTCTCTCTCTCTCTCTCTCCTCCCCCCCCCTCTGTCTTGCAGCTTTGATGTATACTGACACAAATTGTAGTCCATGTTTGGAACCTCTCAGTTGTAGCCTTTTTTTGAACGATTAAATTTTTTAAGTTCAAAGTTTTTTTTTATATATTTGTTTGTACAATTTACCACGCCTTAGTAATTAAGTGTTTGATTTTCTCCGATCCCTGTTACCAGATTTTGGTTTTGAAAGCAAAAGTCACTGCGTCTGAGGTACATCTAAGTGGTGGTCCAAGTTTAATAGTTCTAAGATGCACCGTTTTCTCGGTAGGCTCTTATTCTTCTCCGCCAGAATTAACCCCCCACCCACCCACCCACTCGACCAGCCAGCCGGAAGAATTTAACACAGAACTGGTTATTGGATCGGGCTGTTTTTTTTTCGTAGGTCATGGACCATATATCAGGTCATATACCGAGTTTCAAGATTGTAAATCTTTTGGGGCGGCGTGTGCAGATAGCTAAACCCCCCAACTAAAGTAGGTGTATACAGGGCCGCGAGTTTGTCGTCGCCTAAGCAGTCGCGTGCGCTTGGATGCGGACAAACGACCGTCGCCCTAGATATTGCGTTTTGGGTTTACGCCGTATACTCGCATGACATCACTGCAGGTGTGCAATTGATAGGTCGGAAGCTTTAACGAGTAGACTACATCATGGGAGTTTGGGGCACAACCTCCTGGAATATTTTGTTCAAGGTAGTTTGATTTTGCTCAATTTAAGTTTGTTATGAAAATAATTTAATTTTTTTCTCTTATTTAGGAATTCCTATTAAGTTTTTATTTTCGTGGTGCCAAATACACCAAAGATGTCGGCTATATTGAGGCTGCACTGTCACTTGCGTGTTACTTAAAGCAATCGTGGTTAAATTCGTTTCACCGATTATTTTTAGACTTTACCGATAATTCGACAAAGTAAGAAGCGTGCTTGTAACTCCCACATTGGGTAAAGTACTTGTGTAAGTTTTAAAAGTACTGGGCAATTCCACCCTTAAGTGACCATAATCTTCGGCTGGCTGGTTGGTTGTTAATTGGTTGGTTGGTTGGGGGCGGGGGGGATTCTGCCAGAGAGGAATAAGAGCCTACAGAGAAAACGGTGCATCTTAGAACTATGAAACTTGGATCACACTTAGATGTACCTCAGACTCACATACTTCATCCGAGAGGCAATCAATATTCCACCCCCAACAACCCTCTAAAATTAATCCTTTCCTAAAATTGAAATAATTCATAGCTCTAACCCAAAATTGAATTTTTATCCAAATAAGTTATTAAAATAACGTTCTTATGTGTTTTCCTTTAACTCAATCGGCCTATTCTCATTATAAAAACCACATTTTGTCAACCCCCATCCCTAAACGTTTATTTTATTTTTACCTTAATTTTCAGCATTCACCATGAAGGCACCTAATGATTTTTCATCATGAAATTTCGCATGATGGTACATAATAATATGAAAATAATCCGCCGAGAGGCAAGCGATATTTCACCCCCAACATCCTCTAAAATTGGAATAATTCATAACTCTAATCTAAAATTGATGTTTTATTCAAATTAGTTATTAAAATATGTTCTAATGTTTTTTTAACAAAATCGGCCTATTCTTATTTCCTTAACCACATTTTTTCAACCCCCATCCCTTATAGTTTATATTATTTTTACCTTGATTTCCAGCAATTCACCATGAAGGCACCTAAGGAGATCAGGATAAAATTTTGGCATGATGGTACCATACTAATATGAAAAATAATTCACCGAGAGGCAAGCGATATTCCACCCCAACCCCAACCCCCTTAAAATTGGAATAATTCATAGCTCTAACCCAAAATTGAATTTTTAATCAAATTAGTTGGATGAGCGTAGCGAGCGAAGCGAAGATTCCATTCTACTACCTGGAGAAAACAAATCCGAAATGTTTTTTTTTTCTTTCTTTTTTTTTTTGTATTTTGTGTGTCTGTGAACACGATTCCAGCTAAACCGATACTCCGATTGCGTTTGAAATTTTATGGAGCCCTTCGAAATCTCTGAACTTAGAACTGCACCGTAGGAAAAATCGATCAAAAAATTATTTCTCTTGAAAATCGCAATTTTACGATTTTTTTCGTTTTTCTTTTTTGTTTTTGTTTGTATTTTTGTGTGTATGTTTAACACGATTCCGGCTAAACCAATACTCCAATTGCGATGAAATTTTCTGGAGACCTTTGAAATCTTTGAACTTAGAACTGCCATCATTTTGAGCGATATCAAAAAATTATTTCTCATGAAAATCGCAATTTTACGATTTTTTTTCGTTTTTCTTGTTTTTTCCGTTTGTATTTTCGTGTGTTTGTTAACACGATTCCGGCTAAACCGATACTCCAATTGCGATGATATTTTCTGGAGACCTTTGAAATCTTTGAACTTAGACCTGCCACGTTTTTGGGTACAATCGAAGAAATATTTCTCATGAATATCGTACTTTTACGATTTTTTTTCGATTTTTAGTGCGATATTTTCGTGACATTTGGTCCGATTCTGACCAAACGGGTGGGGCTACAACGTTCATATTTCACATGGACATTAAAGTAATGGTGATGTATTGCTTTTTGAAAGAAAAAGTTGAAAAAAATAGCCAGAATCCATAGAAATAAAGGTTTTAATATGAGTTTTTTTCGAGGTTTATAATAACAATTAACAAGTAACAATAGAAACTTGACAACAATCACCTACAATGCATTCACAAAGCACTTGCAAAGGAAAGTGGTCCCACGCAAACTAAAAACTTACAAAAACGCTCTTCCATCAACGCGGCGGGACTTTAGCGTTTTCCTAGTAAGTTATGTTTTAATGTGTTTTAACCCAATCGGCCTATTCTCATTTCCTAAACCACATTTTTTCAACCCCCATCCCTAATAGTTTATATTATTTTTACCTTGATTTCCAGCATTCACCATGAAGGCACCGAATGAGTTATCAGCATGAAATTTGCCATGATGGTAGGCCTACATGATAATATGAAACATAATAATCCGCCAGGACGCAAGCGATATTTCACCCCCACTGTTCCCTACCACCCTTAACTTTGGGAAAAACGTTAGGTCGTATTTTCTACAATTTTAATATTTTGATTACTGAATAAATTATGCGTCAATGTGTTATAGTCCGGTCAACGAATGATTCACACAAAATCCCAAGACGACATTAACCATGGGAAATTTAATAAAAACATTGTATATTGCCAACTACAGATTGTAAACAAAAACAAAAGATGGTAGCTTTTGTTTCTAGACATCTGTTTTCAAGGCACTGTATCCACTTTTACACGTATTTCACGCCTTGAATGAAACAAACAACAAAAAGATGTGATATCCCCCAAATACAAAAATTTGTAAAAAAAAATGGCAGCCAAGCTCTCCTTCCAAAGTCTTTCGGCAGTTGAATGCTGTGAGATATAGAAGTTGAGCCAAGCATTTCATTCTTTCTCCCTAGTTTCGCATTGAAAAGAAGTAAGATCATTTCGCCTGTTGACGAGCGCCAAGCCAACCATTTTTGTGGTAAAAAAAGTAAAACTTTTAAACTCAAAATCATAAAAATATTACTTGGCCAATGACTTTTTAGAGTCCTCGTACCAAATTCAATGGCCAAGTAATTTTTTTAAGATTTTGAGTTTAAGATTTTTACTTTTTTTACCACGAAAATGGTTGACTTGGCGCTCGTCAACAGGCGAAATGATCTTACTTCTTTTCAATGCGAAACTAGGGAGAAAGAATGAAATGCTTGGCTCAACTTCTATATCTCACAGCATTCACAGCCGAAGACTTTGGAAGGAGAGCTTGGCTGCCGTTTTTTTTTACAAATTTTTGTATTTTGGGGGGATCTTGCTTACAATAATCAATATAAATAATTACAACGTGTTAAATCTGTCTGGTAATTCTGTCACCATGGAATTGCCCTACTTCATAGAAGATACTTTAAAGTAAAAAATAATTGATTTGCATGATGTGGGCTCTTCATTTATTTTCTAAAAATAAGTTTCACTCATACTCTATTAATTAAATTTGGGTTTGTTGTTGTTATTTTTCATGACTGATCAGGTTTGCAATTGTCACAACTTTCATACCGTAAAAATCTCCACTGGGGTCTGGAGCGCTTAGCCCCAGAATTTATTTGAATTTTAACATTATTTTTTTACTAAGTTTTATTGTGGTTTCGTCGATAATTTATAAAATTGTGAAGATTGATAGTTTTATTGTCAGTTTACAAAAACCTTGCGACAAAATTGTGCCTTCCTCGACCCCTCTGACTAAATTTGGGGGGGGGCACTTCCTGTCAGCTGCAACCCAGGGCCCCGATTCATGTACATTTTTATCCCGGTATAAGTGGTATAAGGACGGTATAATGCAGGACATGGCAGGATAAGGCCGGGTTTAAGTCTGAGCAACTCTCATCCAATCAGAAATTTTTCAATCCAACAACAAGTACAACAAATGTTTTTTCCACTGCATTCCACAGCCATTTAAATCAGCAGATTTGCAAAAGAACACTAGAAATTTGCTCCAATCTTTTGTTTTACATTTTATTTTTTGACAGAAGATTGCGTGAGATCATTAAAAGAAAAGAAAAGGCGTATTATTGCCGTAAATTTTGGAATACCCTAGGACTATCATACTATTGTTCATCTGCATAAGGCTTTTAGTAATCAAAACTAGTTATTTGTGCGGGATGTGTGTCAAAACAAGGTCGTGCAGGCCTAGGGTTGCCTAGGAGGGCCAAGGGCTTGTCAAACGTTGTTTGTCGTATTAATTTTATCTAGTCCTATTAGGGTTTTTCCAACCGTCGGAATTTCTCCGGACAGTCCTGATTTTGATGCCTTTGTCGGAAGAGGAATTGCCTCATTCCGGACGGCACTGTCCGGAATTGTGAAAAAGTCATTTGTACTAATTTTATTGAATTTTAGAGTATTGCAGTGAATTAGTGTTTTTTTCTCTCTAAAGTTGGTACATCAGTTGGTTTGGTAATTGGAATAAAATAGTTTTCTTTCATGTAGCCGCCTTTTCGTATTCCTACTCCTAGCTAGTCGTGCTCGTGACCTCTATGCTCGTGACTGCCCTGCCCCACTACCCCTCCCTAACCCCTTTGTATTGTATGCGCACTTGGCGTGGCGCAGGCGTTTACAACATGAGATTTCAGTTTAGTATTAGTCCGTTTGTTTAGCGACCGTGGCCAGACGTGTCGGCACTGAACGTACAGTGAGCGATTTTCCTGTGCTTTCTGTCGGATTGTTGCATCGTGAAATGGAACTGGTAGGCAATTCGCCTCCCAAAAAGAAGAATTAAAACTTGGATATATCCAAGTCATTGAATCTTAAATTACGTAATCCGGCTGTTTTGAAGGTTAAAAAGAGTCCAAAAAAATTTCGCCTCCGGCGGCTGGGGCTTGCCCAGACCCTGGTTGTCCCCTAAAATCGATTTTGCCGGATTTAGTTGACCCAAGTTTGTAACCCTAAGTCCTATAGCCTAATCGAACTTTAGGCCAACACTGATCTATTATGAATAATTTTCTTCATCTGGGCCTAGACCCGAGACGGTTTCTGATTTGTTTTATGAGAGTATGGGTGTGAATGCATGTGCTGAACCTGGAACTTTTCTCGTTTTACACATAGACGCAAAATTTAAAATGTCCGCCATCTGTTTACATATTTACTTATCCCCGTGCGAGGCGGGATAAGTCTTCATGAATTGGATTCGGAGTTATACCGCACTTATACCACCTAACTCTGCTTAAAACCGGGATAAAAAATGTACATGAATCGGGGCCCAGGGGAGCTCGGAAGACGAGAGCTAGCACATCAGTGGATTACCCAATCCAGGACTGCCACTTTACCTGAACATCCGCTAGGCTCATCCCTACCTGTCACAGCCACACCCACCAACAGCGCCTTGTTAATTTGTACATATTCTCTGAGCTAGTAGCATAATTACAAAAATTTGGGAAAATTTGATCATGAAGTCAAAATTTTGAATTATTGGATGTGAAATTAACTGCATTGTCTTGAAAATTTTATTCCTAAACAAAAATTACCTCATGACAATTTTTGTTCAGTGTTAAAATTCAGAAGTTATGCTCCAACTTTCAATTTCTAGTGCACACTTGTCAGTAGGCATAGGCCCTATACGAAGAAAAAAAAACATGAACATTTTACCTTCTCAAGATTTTGAAAAAAAATCCTACTTAGATTAGTTTTAAATACATGTCTGCAAAAAATATGTGTTCAAAAAATTATATTGTAGGTAGCCTATATTAACTTCTGTCTTAACCCTCCATTTTTGGGTAACACTCAGGTATTTTTTTTTTTTTTTTCACCAATGGTGAAAGGTGTAACAAGTTGAGAAAATTTGACGTCACTTTCGCGGAACGCTCTAATTGATATAATTACAATTTTTTATACATGCCATCTAATCTATGTGAGGTGACTTGATGGACTTACTTTTCCCTCCTCGTTCTACATCGTGCCTCTCATTCCCAGGCAACATGGACACCGAAAACATCGGTATTGAGTGTTGAAAGGCCGCGGGATGTCCGGGAACATATTAAATCCACCAAACTGAAACATTTTTATTGCTAAAAAGATAAAAGAAACAATGATGTAAGTGTTAGTTATACCGACACCTAGGCCTATTATAGTACCTGCTACAGCCATTCACCTGTTCATGCTAAGGTTATGTAGAGTTGGTTTGCAGTTAACAATGTCATGACCGAGGGATCGTAGCACTGTCGCCAGCACACTATGGCCCCCAATTAGGTGGCCAAAACAATACAAAAAGAAGAGAGATTGCACTTTCGTAAAAGTCGGAAAGACTAAAAAAAAATGACTTTTACCAGTGATGGGTTGATCAAGATTGAATGTCAACATTAAGTACGCGGGCAGGGGCCGGTTTTCTTAGAGGGGAAAAAAAAATTGGATGGAGTTGGGTTGGCCCCATTGGTTTAGGAGTAGGCTAGTTAGTTAGTTAGTTAATTACTGCAATGAGTTTTCACCATGGCAGAAATTCTCCCCCTTTTAACACACACTTAGAATAATTTAAATCGGTACTTTTTCATTAACGGGCCCCCCCCTCAATTTTGTTAATTGACCCCCCCCATTGCTTTTTTTTTATTTTATTTGTTTACAATACATAATTAAAAATGTGAGGAGTTAAAATATGACCCAAACAGGGAACTTGACTCACACGTTCAACGTGACTAGGCGAGTACAGCCATTGGAACGGTAGGCCTACTGAGGCAGCGTCCCCGTGAGCTGACATTGACTTTTCAGGGACCCCAAATAAACCCTTCAAAACCTTTAACGTCGCATTTAAACGAAAGTACTTTTTCCATTGCAGCCCAATTATTTTAAAAATAGCGACGTTAAAGGTTTGTAGGTGGAGTAGTTGGGTAGGCAGTGTCACTCCGGAGAAAGGTGTAGCCGGAAAGGGAGTTTCGAGGTTTTTGTTCAAAATAATCGTTTTTCCTGACCCCCGAAACTCAGAGGGGAGTAGAGTAGTAGTTAGATTGTCTAATGAAATTTTTCTACAGAAATTTACATTTTTAGAGGGGGGCCCCGTTAAGAACAAGCCCTTTAAATCTATATAATCTTTCTCCCGATATCCCTTGCAAACCCTTTCCCAAATCTACTACCCAAAAAGGGAATTTTTTCCACATATCAGTTTTAAATTAAACCCTTTTCACAATTTCCCCACTATGTATTCTTACCCAAGTATAACCCCTTGTCCACACTTTCCCAATTTCACCCCACCCCCCCCTTAAAACCCCCTTGTTAATCTATAAAATTTTGCCAATCTCTCTTCCTTCCTCTGCATTAAAAGCTCCCCATTTCAGATTGTAAAAAATTCTCCATAACTTTCACAACCATTACCCCGTCCTCCTCATCTTTAATTCTCCCCAATTTCAATCCCTTCCCCTAACCCCCCGGGCCGCATTCTTCTGAACCTTTTTGATTTCATTTTTAAAATTAATAACTGGGAAACGCTAGTTGGACGCGTTGATAAGCAAAGCACGTCTATAGCTAGGCCTATACCCTCATTCAATTCAACCATTCAATCCAGACGAAGTTTGCGGATGGCCCAAATTTAACCGACCGAACCCCGGCCTTTTCCGAACGTTATGGCGAGACATACAACAAAAAAAAAAAAAACAAAAAAAAAAAAAACAAAACTAGTGACTATTTTTCGGCAGAGTCAAATGGAAACGTCGTTAAAATAACTAGAAAGCTTCGAAACGCTTTATCGGGCCCGGTTGTTGGATTGAGCGAATTTTTTAAGGGGGTTATTTCACAAAAATGTAGAAAAATGCAATTTTTGCACTATTATTGTTTTAAATTGTTTTTAAGTTTACTTTTTTATTATGACTAATGGTACATTTATTTTATGCTAATAATGAAAAAAGTTTTAAATAAATTTTTTTGAGCGCTGCATGCTATTTGATGGGGAAAAGGGCTTCCCGGTAGATATTGGCCTAATCAGGGCGTATTGAGTGTTTTTTATAACCCCCCCGAGCGCATCTCTTTCGAGCGCCCCCCTCAAGGGGGCTTTGACTCCCTGCCCGATAAAAATGAGCAGGATAAAAAAGGGGGGCAGTCTTTATTGGATAGAAAGACAGAAGAAGGGCTAAAGGGGCCCAATTGCACAAAAAAAAAAAAATCAATTTTTAAAAAAAACCGGGGGAGTTTGGGTAATTAGGAAAAAATTTGGTAAGTTGCCCTAGATCTCAATTACATATAACAGAAAAAAATATTATAAATGTTTAGTGGTATAGTAATTGAAACTTGGCTTTCTTTAAAAAAATTTTTTGCATTCAGGGGTTTTTTTTAGTGCAATGATTTTTTTTACACGCGCATATTTTTCCCTTATTACCCCAACATTTTGGGGAAATAAGGAACAAGCTTTATAAAAAAGCAAGGTAGGGCATTAAAAATACAGGGGCAAATAGGAACAAGGTTTTTGAAGTTAATTAAGTAGCAAAAGAATTCATTTTGTATCTTTTTTTGACAAAGTTAGAACAGATGCAAATTGTAGTTTTTTTTTTAATAGCTAGAAACAGGGACATTACGTTTTTTTTTTAACTGTAATTTTGTCTTAAAACTACAAAAAAGTCTAAATAGATGATGTTAATATTTAAAAAAAAGTATTTGTTCATGAAAAATTTACAAATTAAAAAAAATTGTTATGCTGATATTTTTAAAAGGGAAAAATAACATTTTTTTAAGTGGGGGCAATAAGGAACATTTCCCTCACTTAATTTTAACCCAGTTTTATCGGGGCCAATTTGTTGTTTTAAACTTTTCCAAAATGATTAAATTTTTTTTGGATCGGTTCTAAATTAAAATTTAGTGCCCCAATGAGTTTAAAAATTTGGGGCCCTGGGAAAAAGATTTTGCCTTTTGGGAATGATGTCAAAGTCACCCCAAAGGGGCCCAAGCAAAGATATTACCTCTACGCTTAGGAATTTACTTAAATTTTCCAGGGGTTGAGTTTGTGGATTTTTTTCCCCCTACCTGCATGACGTACATGTTTTTTCCATTTACCCCTATGATATAGCTTTTACATTAATGACTATTCCTTTTTCCCCCAGTTTTCCTATTTCCCCCATGGGTACCCCCTTTTACCCAAAATTAATTTTTTTGGGGCAAATAGGAATTACCCCTATTTTTGGGAGAGGAAAGAGAAAAAAAAATTACAAAAATCAAAATAAGGCACCTCTATGTAAGCAGTAAAAATAATAAGCATCAGTCTTTTACAATTAAATCTTAAAAGAAAGGAAAAAATTTGATTTTTAAAACATTTTTAGAAAAATTTTACATTTTTTTTTGCGTACCTTACAAGAGTCCAAAAAAACCCCAACAAAAGTTTTTGTTTTCAGTAGAATTGATACTTTTATCAAAGAAAAAGGGTTTATTTCCTTTCCCAAAAAATTTTTTCAAAAAAATTTAATCTTCAAATTTTTAATTATAGGGTTTTTCCCAATTACCAATCCTTTCCCCCAATTTTCCCCTAGATTAAAGGTTTAAGGCCCAGTGAATTCAGTAAATAAAAAATGAACCTTTAGGCTATGTTACATCAAATTTACCAAAAAACAACATAAATAAACTTAAAATGCTATTACTAAAACTTTATTCTAGACTTTTGCTAACATTTTTTCCTCCCTACAGTTTTTAAGAAAAAGGTTTTAATTTCTTAAAAAAATTGTCATAATTTTTTTTTTTCTTTCTTGTGAAAGTTGGCCTCTTAGCCATTTCTGTCTTGCTATCCAATATAAGACTCCCTCCTTTCTTCCTCCCTCAGGTACGGGCAGGGGTCAAGTCCTCTTGAGGGCGGGCATCTAAAGAGGCGCTCTGTTTTGGTCTTCAAAATTAAAAATTTTTTAACAGGGGGCCCGGGTTCGTTGGTAATTTAAAAGGGTTTGAGGGGGTGTTGAAGACGTCGGACCGGTTGCAAGAGGGAAAAAGGGGCGGTGGCCGTCTTCTGACCGGGTCTTTGTCGGGCCCCTTTCTTGATCTCGGTCCACCAGTTCTTTAGTTGTGAAGTCTCTTCTGTGGTTTTCATAAAGATTTTTTTTGTGGTTGTTTTGATTTTATTTTTTAAATTTTTTGAAGGAGAGGGCGCTGTGGGGGTTTTCCCCCTCTTTTTTGTGCACTTTTTGAAAAAGCAGCCTTTTTTTCCCCCCATGATTTGCAGGGCTAGGGATCCTTTGGTCTCAATATAGTTGTTTGCTGACAGGGGCTGGAAAGGGATTTTTTAAAAAGCAGTGATTCGGATGGAGGTTTGCGTTGGGGGGTAATTGGAGGCTGAGACACTGTCGTTGGATGAAAATTTTTTGTCTTTTTGGGGGGGGAAGGGGGGGTCTCGGCGTTTTTTTCGGCCCCCCCTGGGATGGCTGCGACCTCGGGTCGAAGAGTTTCCCGGTTCCATTGGGGGCTTTTAAAGAAGATGCAGTGGATGCCGTAGCCTGTTCTTTTTGTAACTAGTCATACGAGCCGCCCGTGAAGATATGCACAAACTCTAAAGAGGAAAGGCTTTTCAGGTGCCCCTCGGCAAGCTTTTTCAGTTTTTTTTTGTTTTCATGGTCATCGTTTTTTCCGATCCCGTAAATTTTTTTTCCCCGGGGCAAGTTTTGAAATTCACCTGACAATTTTTTTAAAAAAAAAAAAAAAACATGGGGGTATTGAGGGTCGCGTAGGGACCCCTCCTTTGACGCGGCTGATTGTTCATCGCTCCCCGCTTTTGACTGTACGCGTGAAAATAAGTTGGGTGTGGGAGGGAGGTGGGGGAGGCGAAGGTGATTTCTTTAGAAATGTTTGCGGGGGTTTAATCAAAACCATGGTCTAATGCAAATTATAAAAAAGCTTAAAGATTTTGGGCTTTTTTGGTTTGAATTTAAAACTTTTTTTAGGTACTTTTCGTAACGGAATGACGCCCCCTGGTAAGGGGAACTACACCACGAAGTTATATTAAATTTATGCTTGCATAGGGTTTTTAAATTTATTTTATGATGGTTTTAGAAAACAAGGGGTTCCTTTACCTAATTTAACATTTTCAAAGCAAAGGTTTTCAGTAATTCCGTTAACGTAATTCTCTCACCAATGAAATGAGGAGAAATCATTTTTAAATAATTTTTTTGATTAAGCTCTCCTTTTTTCAAAGTGCATGACAATATATTTTCCCCCAAGCGTGAAGAATACTTATGTTGTACAATTCGTATTTTTTGAAAAATTTGGGGGGCCCAAAGAGTGGTCACACGATACACTTTCTTTGATATTGAGTGAATTGTTAAAATGGGATCAAAGTCCTTTGGTAAAAATGTCCCCAAAAGATACAAAATTTTTCTTTGTCCAAATTTCGTAATATTAGGAGAATTGGGGACAAAAAGAGTGGTGACGATACACTTTTAATTTTGGGGAAATTTTTTTAAAGGGGGAAAAGGGCGCATAATTGATCAGATTTACATATATGGGGGAAATTTTTAATTTTTAAATTAAATTTTAGACCTTAATTAAAACCCATTAATCAACAGATCCATCTGTTTTGAAAATTGGTGCTTTTGAACTGTATGAAGTTTAAGGCTTTTCCCACCGCCATGGGCTTTTTTTTTGAACGCGTGCCGTCGATTTTTTCCCGGTGGTGCTTCTGTTGACGATTTATTAAAAAATTTTACAGTTCAGAGTAGTTCAGGGTTGTCGGGAAAGACCCGTGGGGGCTGCCTCGTGCGCCATGGTCGGAGGGTTTTTTGGGGCGGTCCCATCTTTTGTGCGCGCTTTTTGAACCACGGGACGCATCATTTATGAGTCGTGAAACAACGGGTTTGACAACGATTAGCGAAGGCAAGCTACAAGAGCTCGGTAAAATCCCAAGACGCCCATAAATTATTACTGATGGGTGAATCCCAATACGGGGGGACTGCCCGCAGGGTTTGGTGAGATCAGTTCGCATAAGTTCAGTTTTTCATTTATAAAAAACCAGTCTCCCAGAGGGCAACTTTTCTGCGAAATTGTCTTCACAATTGCCGTTCAAAAAAATTTATTTTGTTTTAAAAGGTTTGTGGTTTCTTAGTAGGGATAAAGAAATGAAACCCGACGCAGTACATAGTCTAATGGGTCCAAACCCCCCCTTTTTGCTTCTAATTACTTTCTTTAGGAATGTTAGTGAGGCAAACAAAACCCCCCGGTTCACTATATCATCAGATTTGAAAGGGTTTTTCATACAACAACTTTAGAGACAGAGCTTCAATTTGTTGGGTTTTTGTCAGTCGAAATTTTATATAAAAGAAAACGAAACTTAAAAACGCATATCTATCTTTTATTCGCCCTATATTAACGTATGGTCTACAAGCTTGGCCCCCAATTCTCAGCTAAAATGCATAAATTGAGGTTATTTAAAACCGGAAACCCCAAAGTTTTTTAAAAAATTTTTTTTTATTGTAAAAGTCCCTTGAGCGCTTAAACAAATGTGGACTCCCATAAATACAAAATTTATTGAAAACAAACTGATTTTAGTAAATTTTGTAGGCTTTCACGACCCGGGGAATTTTTTTGGTTGCTCACGGGGTTTTTTGTGTGTCGATGGGGGTTTTGCAGCTCAACTTTTCCCCAAACCCATGTTGGTGGCCCCTCAGGGACTAATGATGGGGTGGTTTTTTGTTTAAGAGTCAAAAGCGGGGAGCGCTTTAAATTTTTGCGGTGACTCCCTAAACAAATCGCCCGCATCGGTAGCTCTGTCAATACATTTGCGTTTTCTCCCCTAGGGTCCTAGGTACCCCATTACCAGCCCTTTTTAAAACCAGAGTATTTTTTGGTGGCGATTTGGATGATTTTATGCGACGACCCCAACCCAGGAAAACGCGTTTTGGTGAGGAATTGGAGTTTGAGCTCCAGTGTTTTTGGATTTTCTGTTGTTTGAAAAAAAAATCATTACTTTTTTGAAGTTTTTTTTAAAAATTATTTCAATTAAATAAAAAATAAACTTTATTTTAATTTTATAATTAACGAAATTTTAAAAAATAAAAAAAATCGTAAAATTGGTTTTTCATGAAAAATAATTTTCGATTGCGTTAAAAAACGGGGAAAAGGGTTTTTAGTTCAGAGATTCGAAGGTCTCCAAAAAATTCATCGAAATGGAGTATGGGTTTAAGCCGGAACGTTTAACAGACAACAAAAAAAACAAATAGAATAAAAAAAAAAAAAAAAAAGAAAGAAAAACATTCCGGGTTTTTCCAGGTAGTGAAGTGGAATTCGTTCGCTCGCCACGCTCGACGCTACCCAAATTTATAAGTACAATCTCTGTATAGAGACTTTTAAATTTACACTGTAAAAAATTCGAAAAAGGGTTTTAAAAACTTTTAAAAAGTGCCCTAATTGAATGACAAATGTTTTAGCTCGTTCAAGTAGCGTTAGCGTGCATCTGCATAAAATCACGGAGACCCCCCGCTCCCCGTAGTCGTGTTGGCTCACTGGTCAGCAGTTGTTTGAAGAAAGAGGCGCTTTTTTAAAAAAACATTTTTTTTTTTTACTCATCCCATTATTATTTTTCACCGTAATTTATGACGGAAAAAATTTTTTTATTTTCCGGTGCAAATTACTCTAATGGCGAAGGCCTTCTCGCATTCCGCATTCCTAGTCGTGTTGACCCCTAGATAATCAAGAAGTTGTAACGAGAAAAAGTGTCTTTTTTTTATTTTTTTAGTTTAAGGACGGCAACCTTTAGGTCATAAGCACCACTCTAGCCTAAGGGGGGGGGGAGGAGGGGCCCATGCGGTAAAAACCCCAGGGTTGGGGGAGAAGGGGGGTTTTCTCACGTCGGGTCGTCATCGTCTTTGTCATGTTTTTTGTCATTGTCATCTTTCCGGGGGGCGTAAAGGGGGGGAAGGGGGCAAAGGCCCCCGACGACGATTCCCAGAGCCGCCCTTAGTTTGGGGGTAAGATACTCCGCTCTTTTAGCTGATTTTGCGAGGTGGACTTTTTCTTTGAATCGCCTTTTTACGATTAGCAGACCCATGTCTGGGCCAATTCTCCCCCGGGGCCCCAGAATTAAAAATATTTGCACCTTTTGATAGCGCAAACAAAAAAAACCCTTTTGGGATTACAGTTCTTTACGCTTTCTTTGCCCGGATCGGGGTTTTGAGGTTTGCGGCAACTTCAGGAGCTTTCTTTGTCCCTGGGCCCAAAACTGGGCCGGGTCCAGGGCGGCAGCCTTGGGGGGGGCACAAAAACAAAAACAAATCAACATTTTTATTTTTAATTTTTTTAATTATTGTTTTGTTTATTTATATCGTATTATGTAATTTTGATTTTAAAACACGTGTTTTGGAGTTTTTAAAAATTTGGAAAATTTGCAAAAAATTTCGCCCGGCGATCGGTATTCGTACAGCTAAGCTTTTAGTGGGGCCACAGGGTTGGCGGGGTCGTTTGGGGTTTACTTTTCCCCCCACTAAAAATCAGTTATATGACTGGTGGGTAGACTTAAATACGAATATTTATTTATTTATTTTTAAGTCTTTCTTTCCCGACCCCGTAAAAAAGGGGTTTAAAAGTAAGACTCTTGCGTGTTTTACTGTGGGTAGCTGTGCATGCAGCATCTGATTTAACAACTTTGTTGCAGAATAGAAGAAATTTAAATTTAAAACCGTCCTAAACCTTTAGTAGTGAGTTGGGTGGTGGAGTATGCGGCAAAATTTAATTGTTAGGGGGCTCATCCCTAAATGGGATATTTTTTCCGGGAGTAGCTTGACGATGTTAATATACAAAGAACACAAAAAAAAAATAGCAATAAATTATCAAAAAAATTGGGTGCTTATGTACACAAGATAATTTAAATTTGAAAATATTTTGTTTATGATTTTAAATTTGTGGATCATAATTATGCCAGTGCTATCAAAGTAAAAACAATGACACACAAAAACATAAGTTGTTCGGAGAATAATAAGTTTGATGTTCAAAAAAAATTTTGAATACATGTTTTTGGTGTACGCCAAAACACAAATACTTTAGACAGGAAAACGTAAAAGTCCCGCCGCGTTGATGGGTGAGCATTTTTTTGTAAGTTTTTTGTTTGGTTTTTTGCGTTTGTTTGCATTTTCCTTTGAATTTGCTTTTTGAATGCATTGTAGGTAATTGTTGTCAATTTTCTATTGTTATTTTTAATGTTGTTTAAACCCCAAACAATCATATTAAAACCTTTATTTTTATGGGTTTTTAAACTTTTCAACTTTTTTTTTCAAAAGGTATAATTACCATAACCTTAAGTCCATGGGAAAATGAACGTTTTAGCCCACCCGTTTGGGGCAGAATCGGACCAAATGTCACGAAAAAAACGCACTAAAAACGAAAAAAAAAAAAGTTAAAAAAATACGTATTTATGAGAAATATTTCTTCAATTGGCCCAAAAACAAAAACCTCTAAGTTTAGAGATTTCGAAGGTCCCCTTTAATTTTATAAGATCGGTTAGCCCTTTGCCTGGTAGTTAGCTAACAAACAGACAGGGAAAAAAAAACAATAACAAAACCCGAGCTAATTTTTTTGGGGGGCGTGAAATTGAAGTCTTCACTTTGTACCAAAAACTGATGGCGCCCTGAGCGATTTATGCAAGAACCCAAACCCCAGCAAGAATTTTTTAAAGATGTTGTATAAAGTAGCTTCATTTCACTGCTAGCGTCATACATTTACAACCGGGGTTTTTTGTACTTAATAGTTACTTCCCCCCAAATTTTTGTTTTTGGGTTTTTGGGGAACCCCTCAATGAAATTTTCACCAAACAGTAAACAATGTTTTTACCCTTCCACAAGGGGAAAAAAAGAAAAAAGGGGAAAATTTGGCCAAAAAAGAAATAAAAAAGCCCTTCATCTTTTAGAAAGATTGCCGGTATAGAAAGAGGGTAAGAATCCAAAATTTGAATGAATAAATCAGTTCATCGTCTGAAAGCAAATTATTGTGAGTGAAAAAAGGCATATGCAGGAGAAAGGAGGGGGGGCGCAACGAGAAAAAATACCCAAAAAAAATATACTTGGTAACTGGCATTTTTAAAAAACAAAAAAATTGCAATCTTTGTTTTTGGAATAAGAATCTCAAAACAATTTTAAGTGGGTTTTTCAAAAATTTTCTTACCCGTAGAATCTTATCATCAAATTACATTCCACATCTCACGATAAAAAAAAACCCAGGGTTCTTCTAGCCCCAATCAAATCAAAAAAAATAAAAAATTTAATCCAAAAAAAACCTTATTATTTTCCATTCCCCCGCAACAGCCACAAATCAAAAATTTCAAAGACAAAAATTCGCACCCTTTTGTTTAAACATTTATCAAACAGGGGAGAAAAAAAAGAAAAAAGGGGATTGTTTCCGAAATTTTTGAAGCAGGACTATCACCCCATAGCAAAACATTAGGGTTTTTAATAAAAATTATTTGTGCGGGGATTTTCAAAACTTGCACCATGGAGGAATAGGAGTTTCAAAGTGAAGTGTTTTATTTATATTTAGTATATACCCAATATTAAGCACACTGGTATTTTAAAAAAAAATTTTCTGTTGGGGAACATTTTTTTTTTTTATGAGAAAAAACAACCTTTTTTTTTAGCAAAGACACAAAAAAATTAAAAATGTCGCCCCCTTTTTTTTTACTTTTTTCTTGGGCGAAAAAGGGTTCGTATAGCCTGAGTCCCCTTTTGTCCTTTTTCAACGACAAAAAAACAGCGGGAAAATCCGTGCAGCCTCTCCCTTTTTGGGGGCAAAGGCCTTTTTTTTAGTTTTACTGATGTTTAAAAATTATATCATATAGGCCTAAGTAACTTACACATGTTGAAAAAATAAATTTAAAATTTCCTGTCTGAAACAGGTTTTTTTCTGGGAAAAGACTAATTCCCAATTTCTTTTTTTAAGCAAAAAGACCAAAAAAAAAAATGCTCATTTTTTCAAAATTTTTTTGAGTATAGTGAATTTTTCCTAATTTTTTGATCCCAAAAAAAGAGCGGATTTTTTTCAACCCCTTGAGCCCCGCCTGAAAATTCTAGAAATTAGGTCTTAAGAGTTTTTTAATTTTTAAATTTAAATTCCCACAGGTTAAATGGGGGGAATTAAAGATAAAAAATTACATTTCAAGCAGAGCCTTTTCCCATCATTTTTAAAAGAGAAAAATACGAGCAAAATAAAAGGGAAAAAAGTCAGGGTTTAATTAAGGGCCATTAACAAGGTTAAGAGGGCGGGGGGGGTGGCGTTTAAAGGCAGTAGGAAAAAAAAAGGGGTGAATTCAAATGTACCATTTAAAAAAAAATGTTTTTTAAAAGGGTGGGGGGTACGGGAAACGCAGCAGGCCCCTCGGGGGGGGAGGCAGATGGTCATGCCTATGCCAGAAGGGGCGGATCAATGGCGTACCTTTTTGAAATTAGGGGATGCCAAAAGTGCCCGCCAAACACACAATTTGGAGGGGACAAATGCACCAAGTCGACATAGGGGGGGCCCTTGCAAAGAGCATTTTATTGGAGGATATATTTTGGGAAAATTTGGTTTAATTAAAAAAGTTTAATTTTTTAAATTTTCACTAAAGGAAATTCAAGAAAAAGGCAATGAGCCTGTATGGGGAAATTTTTAAGAAGTTTGTGGGGGGAGAGACATTAATAAAAATAAAATATGTTAAAAGGTTTTCGATTGGGGTGGGGTATGGGGGGGGGGGTTTAAGGGGTTTGAAGGTAAAAAAGGGTTTAGATGAGGTTTTTGGGAAATGTTGGAATGGAAAGGAGAGGGAGAGTGATTTCCCTTTTCCCTAAATAAATTTTAAAGGGGATGAAATGATGTTCCAAAAAGAGTAGAAGAATTTTCGTTTGAGAATTTAGAAGATAAGTTGTAGTGAGGTTGAGAAATACGTTTTAGAAAATTCGAAGGGGAGTTTTTAGAGTTTCAGAAAAGAAGTTCATCAAAAGGGGATTGTAATGGGGAAAAGAAGGTGAGGAGTAAGATTTGCATCATTTGAAGAGTCTGAATTTAAATGGTAGTTGTACTCAATTGGTCATTTCAGGAATCATATAATTTGTGAAAAAGTAAGGATTAATTTTTGGGAGCATGCACTTTTTTACTCTAAAACTACTAGCGGGAAAAACCAACAGATGCTTCCCTTTTTTCTTATTTGGTAGGGAGGTGTATAATGTTGCTATTGGTTTGGTCTGTACCACTTGTTCTGATCCTCAAAACTGTACTAACTATTTTTTTTTTTATTGGAAGCATCTGTTTGGTTTTTCCGTAGTAGTTTTTGAGTATAAAAGTAGCTGCATATCCACCACATCATTAGTCCGAGGAAGCCCCCAAATGGGTGGTGAAAAGTTGAGCTGCAACTCCCCATTGACACAACGAAATAACCCATGAGCAAACCAGAACAAAAATGGGGGATTATACAAAGGAGTGACAATGAAAAAAATTTTTAAAAATAGTTATTACAAAAATTTTAAAGTTTTCAAAATCCCCCGAATTTAAAAAGGCTTTCTTTGGGGAAAAAATGGTTTTTTCATTTTTTAAAGGTTTAAAATTTTTTTTTTTAGTGAATCCCCCAAAATTTTAATCCAAACTTTTGGGCTTTTCGGGGGCTTTCTTTTGATATCAAAATTAAATTTTGTGAAAAAGTTTTAAAAAAAATGAAAAAACCCAAATAAGTTTTCTAAATTTTGTTTTAAAGATCAGAAACAGGGGCAACCCCAACCAAAACTCCAAAAAACTATGATATTTAAATTTATCAACAAAATTTAGGTTCTTTTTTTAATTAGGGTTTTAAAGCTTTAACCAACAGAGAAATGGGCACAATAGAAGTGGGAAAGTGTTCGGGTTTTGCACACAATGGGGGGGTGGACATGAATTTAATCATATAATTTCCACTACATCAAATAGGTAAAAAAAAAAATTATTAGGCCTATATTTAGGGCCAAGTAAAGGGAAAATTCGACACACCGTTTTTTAAAAAATGCAAAAGAGAGATTAGGTAGGTGGGAAAAACAATTGAAAAATTACTAGTAATTTTTAAAAATTTTTGGCAACATTCAAGCGAGATTCAAAAGCGCTCATTGGGGTCATAAAATAGTTTTTACAGCCTGCGCTTGATTAAAAAAAGGGGAAGAGGTCCTTCCGGTGAAAGTATGCTTGACACTAACAAACATTTCAGTGGGGATCCTTTAAAAGATTTTTGCCCTGAACAAAAGTCAGTTTCCAATTTTAAAAAAAGGAATTTTTGGATGTCTGTCTTCCGCCACAACCCCCCAGATAAACTTTTGGGGATTTTTCCCCGTTTCCTTGGGGAAAGGGGGGGAAAAAAAACCGACAACAGTATTATGTAAAAAAGTAGATTTAATTAAACAGTGAAAAATAACCAGGCTAAATGCCCTAATGCAGCATTAGTGGAATATTATATGGGCCGAATTGGGGAAACGTCATGCGAGAAACAAAAATTTAAAGAGGTAGCCCTCCAAAACTTAAAAAACAATCCGGGCAATTTAAGTTTCGGATTAGGCAGCTGAAAAATTTTAAAAACCTTAATAAAAATGTGACTTATTAGTTTTTTTTTTATGCATTGCCCCTACTCAAAATTTAAAACCCAAAAAAAATGTGGAGGACCCATATTTTAAAAAAAATTTTTCAATGCAAAAATTTATTTTTTTTAAAGGCTACAAAAAACTATTTAGCTCATAGGGTGAACTATATAAATAAGTATTTAGAAGTATGTAAAAAAAACTCCAACCAAAGGGGCACTACAAAAACCGAAAGTTAAATTTTGGCCCGCCAGAACATTTTCCCTTTAACCCCCCCAACTCTTTAAAACCCTCTAAAAGTTTTTTAAATTATTTGAGGCAAACCAAAAAGGGTGTTCTAATAATGCTGAAAAAAAAGTTCCAAACCAAGGGACTTTAAATTTACAGACTTTTGCAAAATGTCTGAAGGGGGAAATCTGGGAAAAAGTTCACACCCCAATTTTTAATTTTAATTTTATTTAAAACACAAAATAAATTTTGGGGATTTTTAATCTTATCAAAAAGAAAAGTATACAATGTCGGGTTTAATTTGTAATTTTAAAACACTTGGCGGATTTTAATGTTAATTTACACCCGAAATGGAACCTGATGTTAGTTTTTTAAGTAACTTAATACCGGGGGTTATGACCTTTTATCCATTTTAAAAAAAAACATTAGAAAAGACCGTTTAAAAAGATAAAATACTGGCCTAATTTTAAACCTCCCCGGCTAGAACATTAGGGGTTTACCAAAATCTTTTTTAAAACCCGGGTGTTACTTATGGAATCTATTCCTCAGAAATCAAAGATGCTCCAAATTTAAGAACTAGGAAAACGCTTAAGTCCCCCCGCCCGGGTTTTTGGAGGCGTAATTTTGCATTGAGCTACCCGGTTATAGGATTTTCTGTTTTTCTGTGAAAAAAACATTTCTTAGTTTAAGATTTTTTTTAAAATTATTTAAATTTAATGAAAAATAAACTTTAATCTTTTAATTTTTTAATTAACGTAATTTAAAAAAGAAAAAAATCGTAAATTCGTTTTCATAAGAAAAGTTTTTAGGGGCTAAATTTTACAAGAATAATTAATTTTAAAAATTAAGGTTCTGTGAAAAAACATCAAAACGGAAAAGCATGTAGGGGTTAAAAATCAAAAATTGTTTAAAAAAAAAAAAAAACAGTAAAATTTTGATTTTTTTAAGAAATAATTTTCGATTGCGCTCAAATTTTACAAGAAAATCTTAATTTATAAAATTAGGTTCTGTGAAAAAAACACAAAATCGGAAAAGCGTAGGGGTTATAAGTCGAAGGGAAATTTTTTTAAAAACGAAAAAAAAAAAAAGTAAAATGCGATTTTTATGAGAAATAATTTTTCCCATTGTGCTCAAAACGGGGAGTTCTAAGTAGAGATTTCGAAGACCCCCATAAAATTTCATCGCAATCGGATTATCGGTTTTGCGGAATCGGTTTAAAAAACAGACAAAAATACAGAAAAAAAAAAAAAAAAAAAAAAATCGGATTTTTTTTTCCAGTGTAGGAAATGGAACTTCGCTCCCCCTCGCCCCCCTCATCCATAAAATAAAGATTTTTTTGGATGAGCGTAGCGAGCGAAGCGAAGATTCCATTTCACTCCCCTGGAGAAAAAAATCCGGAATGTTTTTTTTTTTTTTTTTCGTTTGTATTTTTGGGTTTTTTAAACACGTTCCGGCTAAACCGATTCCCCCATTGCGGTGGAATTTTTTGGAAAGGGCCCTTTGAAACTCTGAATTAGAACGCCACGTTTTTTAGCGCAACGGAAAAAATTTTTTCTTAGAAAAACGCAATTTACGATTTTTTTAATTTTTAAAAAAAAATTTTTTCGATAATAACCCCTACATTTTTAATCCCATTTGAATGATTTTTTCACAGAACCTTAATTTTATGAATTAAAATATTCGTGTGAAATTTTAGCGCGATCAAAAAATTATTTTCATAAAATCGAAATTTTTTCATGTTTTTTTTTTTTTTTTAAAAAAATTCTTTGACAAATAACACCAATTTAATTATTAGCCGTTATTCCCAAAAAGGCCTATTGTTGAAGAATTGGATTTTTTAAAAAAATTTATATTTCTATACCAACCCCCCAAAAAAACATAACAAAAAACTTTTTGTTTAAGATGAATGTCCATGATTCTTAAAAACACAATTGACATTTTTAAAGCATGCCCTTTTGGGGGAAAAAAGGGTTCAAAATAGCAAATTTGGGTTTTTCAAATTTTTTAAAGGCCTATTTTTTTTCATAGAAGGGTTAAAAAAAAACAAAACAAAAGAATTTTTTTAGATAGGTACAGGAGGAAAAGACATTTAAAATTTTTTTTGTTTTTTTTTACCCTTCCCTTTTAAAAAAGGTGTAAATATGGCAAAAAAAGCCATTTTTTACCAGTAAATTTGATTAAAATTTTGGCCCCATTAAATTTTCCAAATGGACATAGCATTATGCTGAGATGGTTCACAAATTTATTTCAAAAAATCCCATATGATACTTTCTTAGTTTTTAAAAGGGAGCAATAATCGTATCGTCCCCGACAGTCGATTTCCGTAGGCCTTTTAAAAAAACGACTTCGATAAATTTTGGCTCGAGGGAAAGGTTCGTCACAAAAAAAAAAAAAAGTGTGTTTTTAGCTGGGTCATTGGTGGTAAACCCCCTGAAAAATTAAAAAAAAAAAACAAAAAAAAAGGCGCACACCCATTTTTCATTTGGGGCAGGAATGACCCCCGAACACAGAAGTTAAGTCAAGTTCAGCAGGTCATTGAAATCCTCAAGTTGTAATTATTTATTGTAAAAAGAAATAATGGGTTTTCCATTGGCATGCCTGGGGGAAATGCAGAGATTCATTGTTGTCAACCTCCCCTTTAAAAACACACAAAAATGAACAAATGAAAGGGCAAAGTGCAATCAGTCCCACTATATTATTTTTGAGGGGTTTTAAAGGGAAATAAAAATTAGGTATTTTTTTTTTATCTTGGAAATTTGTTTAAAGTTTTCCCCTTAGGCCTATAGTTTTGAATACGATTCGCATTTTTAAGTCAATTTTTAAAAATTTTGTGGAAAACAGGTGAGTCCCCCGTAGGTGACGAGGCGGCCAATGGAAAACGCCAAAAGTAAAAAAAAAGACGAGGGGGGGGGCCAATTAGGCCTAAGAAAAAATTTAGGGGGGCCCCTAAAGAAAAGCCTTTTATTTTTATTTTAAATTTTAATTTTAATTTTTTTTTTATTATTATTTATTTTTATTTATTATTAAAAGGGGGGGAGCGGAAACCCCCTGAGTGTCTCCCCTTTAACTCAAAGGCTCTTTTGTGTTCTGTCTGTCGTCTGTAGCCTACGTCGAAAATCAGCCGTACCGCTGAACAGTTTGGGGTGAAATTTTAAAAAGAATCCGGTACGAGTTTTTAAAAATGTTAACAAAATCGCTAGATCCATTTCGATTTAATCCACAATAAAAAAAAAGTGATTTTAAAAATATCGATGGCATTTTTTTAGTAGCAGTTAGCGGGGCGAGGGTGCGTGGCCGCATGCCTAGTGGTAACCCTTTAGCCTACCACAGATGGATGGGGCGATACCCGTAGTAAACTTTTTTTTTTTTTTCACCCCCAAATATTATTTTTGAGGGTGTTAAAAGGGAAATAAAAAATTTGGTGATTTGTTTTTTGGAAAATTTTTTTTGGCCTAAGTTTCACGCTTAGGCCTATACGTTTTTAAAAGATTCGCATTTTTAATGTTTAATTTAAAAATTTTTGTGGGAAGAGAGTGGTTTCCCGAAGGTGACCCGACGGGCCGTTTTAGAAGTCAAAAAAACCCTTTGGTAATCACTCGTTTAACAAAGACTTTTGGGGTTTCCCCAGTTTTTAAATTTTTATTATTTTTTTTCCACTAAAAGATTTGTAGAAGGTGGCAGAAAAGGGCAGTATACCCCAAGACAAAATGTCTGCCGCCTCTACACAACAAACTGTGATTGATTAGCCAAGCGCATAAAAAATGAGACTTAAGCAAATCCAAACAAAAATCAAACAATCGATAATAAACAAGCATTATAAAACATAGAACATAGAACATAGGATACACTTTAGGTTTAAACGATCCGCCCGAACGATTTTCCGAATCATTGAGCTCGTGAACAGAGATAGTAGGCCTATCACAGAGCTCGAATCGATTCGGGCGGAATGGGGTTTAAGTTGTTGATAAGGACCCTCATGTCGGGTTTTTGGCCAAAAACCTTTAGTTCCAAAAACCCCTTTTGGGAAAAGGGTTTTGGGAAAAAAGAA